>CM038221.1:56261577-56430225 GCA_021442155.1 Cymbidium sinense
TCGGCTGTGTGCAAACACCGGACAAGATATAATCAGTATCATCCATATCACTACCATTTATTTAACTAACTTGGCTAAGCTTGCTATTCCTAGCTGGAGACTTTAGTCATGATGATATGGGATTCGCTCATAAGTTCGAGAACTCATTTGTGATAGTAGGCCAATTCAAGCTTGTTGATTTTGTAAAGGCCCAACACTTGATTGATGATGAGTTGAGAATCGCCATAAATTTGTAGATTCGACTCCCATGGAAATAGCTTCCTTTAAACCTGCCACCAACGCTTCATATTCTGCTTCGTTGTTGGTTCGTGGTTGAGTTAATTTATAAGAATGTCTCATTATGCCACCTTTAGGTGTGATCAAGATGAGACCGATACCAGCTCGATCCTTTGGGAGATTTGAGGGTTGAGTGTATTTGATTGATGAAGCTCCATCAAAATACAATTCCCACATTTGTTGTCTTTCTTTTTCATATATGTGCATGATTTGTTCATCAGGAAGATCGTCATTAAGCGATGAATCTCAGGATGGGATGAGCAAAGAAGAAATCGCTAGAATTTGCCCTTCACCGCTTCGGGAACATATGTAATATCAAATTGTAAAGTATGATAGCCCATCGTGCTGCTTACCGCCAATGTTGGTCTTATCATCAAGAACTTCAACGGATCGATCCTTGAGATAAGAGTAATTTTATGAGATATCATGTAATGACGTAGCTTTTGGGCAGCAAAAATTAACGCCAAACAATGCTTCTCAATTGGAGAATAATGCGCTTCCGCTCCTATTAGTCTTCGACTAATATAATACATAGCATTTTCCTTTCCTTCTTCATTATGTCAATGAAAACAAAAGATTCTTCCAAGGTCTTGTGTACAGGATGAGAGGCTTTCCTGAGATTGGGGCTACAAGAATGGGTGGGTTCAATAGATATCTTTTGATACTGTCGAATGCTTCTTGACATTCTTCATCCCACTTGAAAGGAGTATCTTTCTTCATTAATTTTGCAAAGGGTCGACACCTGCCTGACAGATTTTATATAAATCTTCTAATGAATGCGAGATGTCCCTGTATGGAGTGAAGTTGACGAAGACTCCTTGGAGGAGGAATTTTGACAATCGCTTTGATTTTTATTGGGATCGATTTCAATCCCTCCACGACGCACAACATATCCAAGGAACTTTCTCGAAGAAACTTCAAAGGCGCACTTGAGAGGATTCATCTTGAGATCATATTTTTTGATTCTTTCAAGGACGATCCTTAAATCATCGAGATGATCCTTGCGATCTATACTCTTGACAACGAGGTCATCAACATAGCACTCTACTTTTGATGAATCAACTCATCAGATTCATGTGCTCTGGTATGTAGCTAACATTTTGAAGTCAAGGGCATGATTGTAGCAATATATACTGTGTCCAATGAGGTATGCTTCTCATCTTCGTGAGCCATCTTGATTTGATTATAACCGACGATCCATCCATAATGAGAACATGTCATGGTTTGAAGTGTTATCCACTAGCTCGACAGTGAAGCAAAAAATTCATCCTTTGGACATGCTTTGTTTAAATCCCTAAAGTCGATATAGATATGAATCTGACCATTCTTCTTCTTTACAGGGACGATATTAGCTATCCAGTCAGCATATTTTTCTTCTCGAATGAAACCAGCTTCAATGAGCTTCTTGGTTTATGCAATTATCTATTCTTCAACCTCCAATCTCATTCTCCTAGAGGCTTGCTTGACTAGTGATGCATCTAACTTTATTGCTAGTTTATGAACCGTTATATCAGGGGATAAGCCTGACATTTTAGCATATGTCCAGGTAAAGCAATCTCAATTCACAGCAAAGTTTTAATTCTTCTATTTTATCTTCGAAGTAGAATCGATGAACGCGGGGAGGATCCTCCTCGCCTTCCCAAATTAATCTTTAAGTTCATCCATGTAGCACACAATCTTCAAGTTCTTCAAGTGGTCCGCTTCCACTTCTTCATCATTTGCAAGACTGACATTAAAAATATCATTCTCATCTTCATCATCACTCTCAACTTTATTCCCATATATATGTGTATTCTTGGACCATTATCTTGGATGAAACCAAGGCCTTTGGTAGTGTGCTTATTTCTCTTACCAATGGTTTGAGAACCTTTGGGAACCACATCATTTCAAAAGCTTAGTCCTTGCTTACTTTCTCCAGATGGACCCCATGCTGCAGATCGATTTTGCATCTTTGGAGAGTAATATTTTGGTATTCTTGTGGGCATAGCTTCTTCTTCTTCGATAAGCATTACCCAATCGATCTTCTTCGACACCCCTGATTTATAAAATAGGCCCCGCCCGTGCTTTCCTGTGGAGAGGAGGTACATAGAAGGTCACCGCCTCGACTTTATGAGTTTCGAGGGGTGATTTCTTTAAAATGTTGAGGAGGAATAGGAGTGACTACTAGTGTAGTCTCTGCTGCTGATGGGTCTATGATTGTTTTAAAGTAGGTGCATTGCATCTTACCTTTAAAAGCAGATTCAAACTCATAATCAGAGTCAAACTGATTTTCCTCAATCAGTGTTTTACCGGAAGATTCGCATGGACCTTTGGATTGGGAAGGAACACATTCATCTTCTTCAAGATCACCGCTCTATGAGGGACAATGTTATTGATTTTAAACTTGTTCTTTATATCCCTAGGGATATTTGAAACAGTCTCCTTCCCTTTATTCTTTTTAACTTCTCCCTTCTTCTTTACTTGTTCTTTTATGGGTTTTGAAGTAGATGCAATATTTGCTAGTTATTTTGTTAGCTTTGATTCCTTAGGAAGAAAGTAGCTGGCATCTTGATAAATCTTCATTTCATGCACCGCAAAAGGTTGCATGTCACCCACAATTTGGTATTCTTCCCCATCCCTTGTATATTTCATACATTGATGCAATGTAGATGGGACAATGCCATACTTATGAAGCCATGGTCAACCCAGAAGAGCTCTGAATGAAGTATTTGCATCGATCACATGAAATTTGGCTTCTGTGTAGAGGTCTCCAAATTTAAGAGGGACAATGACCCTATAGTTTTTCCCTTCTCATTGAATCCTTGAACCATGACTTTATCTCGTCCCATATGTTGTACATCTAGAGATAGCCATCTAAGAGTTCATAAGATTCACTGAGGAACCGGATCATTAAGGTTCAGATCATAATTTCATCACTTTCACCGTAACAAATGGCGATTGTGCTCGCAGCCCCAAGCATTAGATCATGTTCAAAAATGTGATTGGAGGCTTTGAACATGCAAGGTCTCCTAGACATTCAACAAAATATGCTTTGAACTTTCCGCTTTTGAGAGCTTCAATTAAGGTGTTAGATCTTCCGACATTAAAAGTGCTTCAGATACACTAAGCTACCAAATTTTCCTTAGATGGGATAGAATATTGTAATGATCCCTTTTGAAAAAGGCTTCTTATTTGAATCCTTAGATAACTTTTTCATTGATTTCAATTTCTTTTCCTTTATCCCTATTCATTAGCTCTTTCCTCTATTGGGATGGTAGACACCACTTCTCAGATTGAGCTACTTGCATCTCAATCTTCGATGACTCCCGCTTCAAAGATCCGCTTCCGCCTCCTAATGATGACTAGAAGATCTGTAATCATCGCCCAACTTTACATTTTTTATGTCTGTTGATATGGTGAGCTCTGATTCATTCTTCTAAGCTATTATCATCTTCATGCATCATCAAGCAAGACTCAGTAGGAAGTTCTTCAGCTTCTTCCCCTGCTTCTTCATTGATCTGAAGATTTGTAATGAATTCTGCAAGCGTGATAGTCATCTTGTTGATCATGTAATCTTCTATATTATTGATGATCGCTTGTGTTATGCGACCATCAATAGTAGTAACATTTTGTGATCGCTTCTTCTTTTTATTTAATTTATTTTTCATTTGTGTGTTTCTTAGCCTTCCCTTGGTATTTGGCTAGTCTTCTTCATGAGATGAACTAGTCTTCCCATAACTTAGGTTTTGTCTCAGCTCAAGTACGAGCTCGAGTGGTGATTTCCACCGAACATGGAACACCTTCTAGTTTTAATATTTTCACTTTTTTAGATCAGACGCCATCCTTCATCATTGACCAGTTTCTCTTTGTCTTTATCTTTGTTTGATGGCACTGGAGATGAGGTGATTACTTTTGTGGATTCTTTCTTCGGACGCACCAATACACTGTCCGATAATGTGAATTCTCCATTTCTATATTTTCGTTCGAGCCAATCCTTGAATATATAACAATCTTCAATAGATGGAAACCATGGTATGGATAATAGTTAGGATTATCTCGCTTGCCCTTCTTCTGCCTTTTTTACACTCTAGTAGTTGAAGACCGCTTTGAGTGCATGCTTAAATAATTTAGCCACACACTTTCCCTTTAAAAGAATACTCTTTGTTCGCCTTTTCTTTTGGTCGCCATCATGTCATTCGCTCCTTTATTTGTCTTGATCGCTTTCCTTGAAGCGACTGAGGCACACATCATTACCTCCAAGTATGAGCTTGGGTTGTATTGAATTGAATGAATGTTTTGGTCTTTCTTGATAAACAGGTAATATTTCTTTATCTACGTTATAGACTAACTGCTTACATGTATCCTTCTTGTATGAGTGAAATGCGTTTCACCTTTCTTTGGGTCTGAAGTTTTTGCTCTATTGGATTTATCTTGTTGGCCATCGGAGCGTGATAAATTTAATTTCTCAAATTTAGCCACCCTATCAAGTAGCTCTTGAAATGTGGTAATTGAAGCCATGCAAAGATAAGGCACCATCTTATCATCGATGTTTCCCATCGACAATTGGATTGCGTGCTCTTCATCCAATTGTTGTTCACATTTCATACTCATATTCCGCCAACGTGTGATATATCTGGTTACTGACTCGTCTTTCTTCCTCTTCTCAAGAGATCGAATGGTTATTTTCTTGATCAGGCTAACCTTTAACGAACATATTTTCGTTCAAAAATTCGACAGTCATTTGAACTCAAAGATACCATTCAAAGCAAGTTAGACTACTAACAAATTGATGAAATAATAATGCATCATTGCTCCCTGTGTTACCACAAGATGCTTTGAACTGGGCTAGATGTTGTTTATGATTACCATTTCTGTCAAATAGATTAAACTTTGGCATTGAATATCCTTTTAGGTATGGAATTTGATCATACTCGGGATGTGGACCTTTGCTCACCAATTTTTCACCAGTAGCTATAGCCTTTGATCTTCTCATTCAAGATAATATCAAGTTGAGAGAGTCCGCTTTAGATATAGTTTGTATATCGAGAAGTGTTGTTTAGTCATTTATTTCAATCCTCGCTCAATTTGGACCCTTGAAGCATGTGAGATCAAATTTATTGGAGGATTGTAATGGGCATTGCTAGAGGCTTGATGATTATTTGGGGGGACAAGTGTTGGACCTGCAATATTTCTATGCATTAACTGCATCATTGCAGTCATCTGCATCATCATTTCGCTCATTTTCGTGTTCAACTGAGCGATTTATTTATCGTTGGCTTTCATCTGACGCTGAATTTGTCTCTGTGCCACTGCCAAAGTGGTAGTATCGATGAAGGTGGGATTTTCTTCCATTTCTTTTTCTTCTTCTTCTTGTTACTCCTCTTCTGAAGACTCAGAGGATGCTTCCTCTATTTGAACATTTTATTGTTCGTTGAGGGGAGGTGCTTGTAATGACGCCTATGTTGATATTGGCCCACACTAGATGGCTCACCGACCTGTTGTACCATGTATACTATTTCAATAGTTGTAGCATCCTCCTCTTCTTTGTCGTCCCTTTGGACACAAATTTTTGATCGACATCTCCAATGGACTTCTGATTTCAGATGTGGAATCAAGACTTCTTCGATTAGAGGGCTTCGATCGAAGTTGACCTCCTCTCGATGAGACAAAGTTGATTGATGACGGGATCCCCTAGAGGATTCTCCAAGGTGTCTACCGTCATTTTCTTTATCATTGGGGCCCCTCTTTTTAGGCTCCCATTATTGATAGATTTGAGTTGGGATGGATCTCCGGGAAGTCACACCAGATGTTACGCCGTTTCTTTGCTCTAAAGCAATTTATTTTTGAGGCCTAGGGCTCCATATCTGCTTACCTTTCCACCGGGACCTTTGGATCGACACGCTGATCCAAGTGTCACACCCCGATGCTCACTGTGGGACATGGATCAGTTGGCATCCTGCCATTTGAGTTATGGGATGAGGTCTCCTTGGAGGAGCAGTCCTAGTATCCCTGATAATAGGACCTTGGTATTTTCTTTTCATCAGCCCTCTCTCCTTGGCAACTTGGAGAACCCGATGCACTCGTGCAGATATAGTTTCGGGTTTCCTCGAGCCGCAACGACGTGGGTCTAAGGACTGCACTGCAAGAGTCGCCATTTAACCCACTTAAGGTTATCAAACCGGTTGTGGGTTGGAACACTCACCGGTTCCATTAATTAATTTCGCAGTGAAATAAGTATTGACCTAAACTCAAGATTTCTTTTTCTTCATTGCCTCCGGCTAAGTTTACTTCTAGATGAAGAAGTTTCGGCATCATGTCTCCCCGGGGTGAAGGGTTCAGCTAGCAGGATTGCATTATTCTGAGGGACTAAAGAGACAATCCGCCCCGCAAGAACCCTCTTCATGATTATTGTCTTCGAAGGGCTGAGCCTCTCAAAGACTGATGATTTCTTTTGAAGTGACCCTGCAGCAGTAGGGGTCACAACTTCAACGGGCCTTTTCAGAGATTGTTGCACATAGTGTGCAGGATGAGTTTGTACTTCAACAAGTTAAGGCCTAGCAACTTGCTCATTTAAGATGGCTGGGAAGTCTACGCTACCAAACTGGATGGTAGCTGTGAATGATGATGGCGTAAACGGATATGTTGCCACCGAGAGTAAAGGATGATGTGTTCAAATGCTATTCTAATTTAAAAAAATTAGCAATTAAAAATAGCTACCCTGTCACCTTACTTCCAAAAATATGGGTACGATAAGACAAAATACACTAAGCACGTGGATTAAATAAAATCTCAAATGACTTAAGACTTTAATCTAGGAAGCTTTTAAGTTTTCGCTTTTAACTTATCACTTCCCATTTCATTTTCATTTCTTACTTTTTTATACTCCACTTCAATTATAACTTAGATTTGACTAGCCAAAGATGGAAAGAGAAACCTATCCCCAGTGGAGTCGCCAAAAATTTGTGGGATTTGAAAATTCCCACGACTCTTTTGGAAAAGAAAAGAGTTGTTTAAGTGTCTGATAATTTCGTAAGGTAGATGAATAGTAGATAAGACTACCAGAGATTTTATTCTCATTTGGTGAGTACTTTTATATCCGTTCCGTTTCCTATAAGCACAAGCCCCTATAGTTAATTACCTCCCTATACCGAGAGAGCACTTTCGATTTGGTCAATGAATCGTAAATAACGAGTATATAATTGCGTGAGTGGAGTTTAGAACTTATGAAATTTATTATTTTAATTTAAAACTTTTGTGGGGAATGATGATGCGCCTCATCTAGATCCCATGGTTCCACTATCCCTGGCCATGGTCCCCGGTCCGCTTAGTCGAGGAGGAATTCAACTGACCAAGGATCCTTGTCAGTAACACATAGGTTACGTCGTCCAAGGTGTCCTTATAGACTTGGGGTGGAGTTTGTCTAATGGGATAAATATAAGTCAACCTTAGCTAGCATAGGGCTTTTTGCCCAACCAAATACATTCTACATTTCACAGCTCAAAGAGAAAAGTCATTGGGGAACATACGGGTCCGTGACCGTAATTTAGTGGTGCCATATCGGGGCAAACCACCCTGGCTCAGTCGTGAACCGCCATTTATGTGGTGCCATTTCATCAAGAAACCACACCGGGACAGAGGACCACGCCCCATGGCTTTAAATATTTGAGTGTGAAGATAATTATGCATTTGATTTGATATTGGCTCTTTGTGAGCAAAAGTTTTCTTAATTTTTCACCCCAAGACAAATAGTTGCGGAGGGGTGGATTGATTTTTTTTTTTTTAAGATTTAATTTAAATAATTCATTTCATTTTTATTTATATTTTTGTTATTTTCTTTGAATTTTGATCATTTTATGATTGATTTAGATTTGAGTACATGATCATTTATCATTGAAATTTTAATTATAATTACCCTTCTCGATCATAGGGCTAATATCAATTGATAGACCTTGTCTACTCTGTCCAATTTTCTACAGAGGATCGGGTCTAAATTTATTATCTCAAGAAGTATAATTCTTCAAAATCTTGTCCACTCTAGTTTGAACATAGAGGATCGGGTTTGGGACTTTTCTTCCTGAGAGTTTGAATTTTAGAAGCTATGTCAGTTGATTCATATTTTGTATTATATGATAGAATTAGCTTCTCAGATATTATTAATTTGAAATTCTTATAATATCAAATTTTTAGGTTTTGATAACCCGGACCTGGTCTGAAGACCAAACCGGGATGTATAACATCTGTTCTTTCGTATTTGACATGTTGATTACTTCAACATTCATACAAGTATCTGTTCTTTTAAAAATTTGTATGGACATGTAAATATCAAGTTGAAATGTAGGTGTCAATTTGCAAGTTTAGTTCGACATTTTTAGGTTTTGTTAACGACCAAGACCAAACCGGAGAAGTATAGATCTCTTTTTGTTTCATATCTAACTTGCACATGTCCCTAAGGTTTGGACATTTCAATATACATGCAAGTATCTGTTCTTTCTTCTTTTTTTAGATGTTGTATGGGCTTTAAGGTGTCAAGTCAAAATGTAGGCTCAATTTGCAAGTTTAGTTTTGACATTTTTAGGTTTTGTTAACCTGGACCCGGTCCGAAGACCAAACCGGGAAGTATAGCATATGTTCTTTATTTATTTATCTTGCATTTGGATCATATGTCTTTCTAGATATTTGATTTATTGGATACTTCATTTGGGCCAAAAATGAAGTGGGGAATCTAAAATAGACATAATTATTTGATTGAGAACATAATATGCACTTCATTTGGGCTAAAATCCCCCTTTTATGCCACAAATCAGCAAGAGAATAGAGGCTGAAATAAATCATTTTGGAGGCCCATTTGATCAAATATAAACTAATGGGCTTAAAATAAACTTAGGCACTTGATTTAGGCTAAGAAACCCTTTCTCTATGTGGCAAATCAGCAAACATAAAAGGGATGAAATAAATCATTTTTGAAGGCCATATGATCAAATATAATGTAATGGACCTAAAATGAACTTAAGCACTTGATTTGGGCTAAGAACCCTTTCTCTATGTGGTAGATCAGCGAACATAAAGGGGCTGAAATGAATCATTTTGAAGCTCATATGATCAAATATAAAGTAATGGGCCTAAAATGAACTTAGGCACTTGATTTAGGCTAAGAACTCTTTCTCTATGTGGCAAATCAACAAACATAAAGGGGCTGAAATAAATCATTTTTGAAGGCCCGTATGATCAATCATCCATAGCCCATGTTTTTCTTGATAAGGGGGAGGATAAGACAAAGATATGAGTAGATGTCATATGTCATTTAAGAGACAAGTGGATTAATTAAAATCCACCTCCTTTACATGTAAACTCATGGCAAATGGGGGACAAGTACTCATTAAATTTATTAAGAAGATATGACAAAAAGAGTTTATTTTCCCTTCAAAGGAAGTGATAAAGATGTATAAGGGCATGCCACATGTCCATGCATGTGCATGTGATATGACAAATGACATAAATTCAGATGATTTCCTTGCATGCAACTTATGACAAGGCACCATATGTGTCGATGCCATAAGATAGATGAAAAAGAAGGAGAAGCCTATAAATAAGAGAGGATTCACCTCTCATGAAACTTACTTCCTATCTTCCTCTTCTCTTTAGTACTACTAGTCAAAGTTCTTTCAATCTTGCAAAAGTGGTAAGTTGTGCCACATAGACTTGTAAGTTTTCTTTCTAACTTGATAATTTTCTATTTTGATATCTTCATGATATATGTCATGTCATATGGTAGATATTATTTTCTATGTATTTCAAGCTTTATGTTTAAGCACATGTTCAACATGTAACATGTCAAGCTAAGTATAGCTTTAAGATGAGCATTAAATAATGCATATCATAATGACCACTTAATAGGATAACTTGTATGATGTAAAAATCAATACATAAGCATTCATGTTTAACATAAATAAGCATTGATCAATTCATATACTCATGTTGTATTTGCCATAGAATAGGATAGCTTGCATGTTATAGAAATTGAAGTATAAGTATCAACTCATGTCACATTTGTCCACAAAATAAGATAGGTTGCATGATATAGAAATTGAAGCATAAGCATTCACATTTGAGATAAAGAAAAGTTTAAGCCAACATGACAACCTAAGCATTTCATCCCTTTCTTTCTATCTTCTTTTTTTTTAAATAAATTTCTGTCTCAGGCCATCCCCGATAAGCTACTGAGACTAGGCCTTTCCACCACGCCAAGAAAGATGTGCATGGTAGGAGACACCTACCAAAATTTATTTGCCCACCACGCCAAGAAAGGCATGCATGGGTTAAGACAAGATAGTAAAATTTTCCTACCATGTTGGAGAAACATGAGTAGTACTTATAGTAATAAATTTAAAGCTTGCATTTGTATAAAAAATTAAAGTTGTTTGCATGTATATTTAATTAAGAGCATAATAATCAAAATTTACAGCCTCCGCTCTCCCCTACATGTGGGTTGCCATGAGACTGCCACCCACCACGCCAAGAAAGGCGTGCATGGGTGGATGTCGAGACACCACGGCTAAAATTTTGATAGCATAGCATTTCCCTATTAACAAGATATCAAAATAATAGAAACAAATATGCAAGAATGAAACCCATAGGGAATAGCAAGTAGTATGATATTTAAGCCACACATCCTTCCTGGATTTTCAAACTTGAGGATGCAAATAAAGATTTTCAAGCAATTTCATAGCGAAATTAGATTGGTTCCCTTTGATAAAATAGTTTCAAGTACTTTATACTTTTAAACAACAAATTAATAATTTTCCCCTTTCATAAAAAATGATTTTTAGCATGTATCATATCCATAGGAAGCCAATTGAAGCCAATTGAAGCAAGAAAGAAACATGAAACCCATAGAAGAAGGACAAGTAATATGATATTTAAGCTATACATTTTTACTTGCCACATTTCGATACTTCTATATTTTTTTTTTGTCATATAAACAAATTGATAGCTTTCTCTTTTGATAGAAAAAATTTCTAGCAATTTCCCCTTTGATAGAAACAATTTCCAGCAATTTCCCCTTTGATAGAAATGATTTCAGCATATTGGGAATCAAAGATGTTGCATAATTTGACAAGGAATGGATGAAATATAAATTAGTCACTAGTTTCCATAACCATGCGCTCATGAAACATAAAACCATATCTCACAATTTGCATAATTTAACTTGATAGAGAGGCTAATTTCACTTGATAGAGAAGCTTTAATCTATCACCAAAAAGTCTTCCAATTCTTAGATACGACAAATATGTAAACACAGTTAATCTGCAGAAATGAAATAACGTGAAGCAAGTGCACGGCAGCAACAATAGCATGCAGTGAGAAATGTTGCAAGTGCACGACAGTAACAAAGTGACAAATACAATCGAGGAAGAAAAGCAAGATGTCACGAGGATAACCCTCATCTTTCCTCTCTCTCTCTTCCAGTGCTTTAGTTTATACAAATCCCGCAAATCCGCCTACTAATGGGACTTACCAAATTCAGGATTTAAGGCAAAACGGAGAAGAAACAACAAAGCAAAAGCTTATAGCATAAGTCCAACATTTTAATTTCACGTTATTGCAAATCCAGAAAAGAAGTCCAACCATAGAACATATGCGGATAAACATAAATCATCTCCTCCAAGGCAAACCAAAATAGCAAAATATAACTTAGGATTGAAACGAAACAACCTGGAGTTTCCGGTTGCAAAGAAGGAAGAATGAAAGGGGTTCCTAGGCTCACGGATAGGAGAAAGGAAGAACAAAACATACAGGCGTCGGTGTGGTACTCAGGGCAGCAACCACGAAAAGGAAAGGAATGACGACTTTGATCGCCTCGATTTCATGCCTCGAGAGTAGAATGCCGAGAGCAACAGAGAACGAGGGAACCGTGAGGGAATGCCGTGAGAGTCGAGCAGTGAAAGAATCACGAGAAGCAGAAGAATCGTGAGCCATGAGACCAAGCAGTGTCGTGCATGAGAATGCCAAGAGTAAGAGGAATTGCGTGAGGGGGAAGAGCCCAGAGCAGGGAGCATGAATGAGAGTCAACGAAGGGAGCTGTGCGAGATTAGGAATAGCGTGTTTCTTTCGGCCTTTGGTTTAGACCGCTTAATCCCATTGGCCAAATGAGCGGCGGGTTATTTTTCATTGGTCAGGGTGGCAGGGGTTAGGTAAGGATTAAGGGGTTTATTTAGGTTAATTAGCTTAGTAATTAAGGTAATTAGCCCTTAATCATATAAATTTTCATGAATCCTTCCAATAATAAACCCTAACAATATGGGTGTCAATCTTAGGTATTTTGTGTGCGAGCATAGCAACGCGATCAATTTTATGGTAAGTCGTTGAACAACAATGATGGTCAGTGAAATTAGAATCAAATTGTGCGACGTCATGCTCAAATTGATCGATGTTCATGCATACTTTGCCGAATCGACCGCAGAAGGCATCGTTTGATAGGTTTCGATGTTTCGACGACAACGACGATCAATTTTACGAACGGAGGTTGTTCGGAGATCGTCGGGGCTTCCCGACTTCTATATGCACGTAATTTTATTAAAAAGTAATTTTAATTGTTTGATTGATCATTAATTGATTCAATATTTTTCATTTAATTAACTTTAATATTTGAGGCATTATGAAGCCGGATTTTCAAATCAATGCGAATCTAATCGATTCGATCACAATTATGGGGTTTTAACCTCTCTTCATTTATTTAATTTCAAGTGGCACATAGTTGTGGTCAACAAATGCCCCCCAACAAACATGGTGCGCGCGAGGCGTGTGTTTTATTACACTGTTGACCTTGCGGATCTCCAAGAGATTTGCTTGGATGTCACGCTGAAGTTGTAATTTCAACAACTTTTAATAATATTTGATCACTGCCCTTTGATAGAAGTGAGTATAACTCTCAGGTTGGACAAGTATTTGTATTTCATCAGTTCGATTGCAATAGCTCGTTAAACCAGTATTTGTTGTCATTAGTCCAATGCTTTGTGCTTGATTGACTAGATGAAAGAGAGCTTTGACTTGTCATCATCAACTTGTCAAAAGAATTTGGTGCATCTTCAGCTCTATATTTTATGCTTTGGCAGACTTGTTGAAGACTTCCTCCTAAGAGTTTGAAATTTATATTTTCTCCTCCAACGGAGTCACTAGAAATCTGTGGGATCCGAATATTCGCCACCGACCTCTTTTGGAAAAAGAAAAGAGTTATTTAAGTGTCGGTGATAATTTCAGAAGGTAGATGAATAGTAGATAAGACACTACCCAGAGATTTCATTCTCATTTGGTGAGAACTTTTTATATCTGGTTCTAGGTTTCCTATAGGCGTAAGCCCCTATAGTTAATTACCCCTCTCAATACTGAGAGAGCACTTTTGATTAAGATTAGTCAATGAATCGTTAAAGAACGAGTATATAATTGCATTGAGTGGAGTTTAGAACGTATGAAATTTATTATTTTAATTTAAAACTTTTATGGGGAACGATGGCCACGCCGTCCCAGATCCCATGGTTTCGTCATCGGGTGGTGGTCCGCTTAGTCAAAAGGGTAGTCAACCCAACCGTAGAAGATCCTTGTCAGCAACACATGGGTTACGTCATCCAAGGTGTCCTTGTAGACCTGGGGTGGAGTTTGTCTAAGGGGACAAATATAAGTCTACCTTAGCTAACATAGGGCTTTTTGCCCAACCAAATACATTCTACATTTCACAGCTCAAAGAGCAAAGCCATTGGGGAACGTACGGGCTGCGGTCGTGACCGTAATTTAGTGGCACCATATCGCGGTGAACCACCCGGTCAGAGGGCTCAGGTCGTAACCGCCATTTATGTGGTGTCATATCGCGACAAAATCACGGACAGAGAACACGGGCCACGTCCTTACGGGCTTTAGGAATATTTGAGTGTGAAGTTAGTTATGCATTTGATTTGACATTGGCTTTTTGTGAGCAAAAGTTTTCTTAATTTGTCACCCCAAGACAAATAGTTGTGGAGGGGTTGATTGATTTTTTTTAAGTTGTAAGCTTTAATTTACCTAATTAATTTCATTTTTATTTATATTTATTTTGCTATTTTATTTGGAATTTGATCATTTTATGATTGATTTATATTTGAATATATGATCATTTATCATTGAAATTTTAATTGTAATTACCCTTATCATGTAGCTAATATCGATTGATAGACCTTGTCTACACTGTCGGTTTTCTGAGAGGATAAATTCATTATTATCTCAAGAAGTATAATCCTTCAAAACCTTGTCCACTCTAGCTTGAACATAGAGGATCAGGTTTGGGACTTTTCTTCTTAAGTATTTAAATTTTAGAAGCTATGTCAATTGATTCATATCTTGTATTATATGACAGAATTAGCTTCTTAGATATTATTAGTTTGAAATTTCTATAATATCAATTTTTTTAGGTTTTGTTAACGGGCTCAAGACCAAACGAGATATGTAACATGTTCTTTGTTTATTTATCTTGCATTTGGATCATATGTCTGTTTCTAGATATTTGATTTATTGGATACTTCATTTGGGCCAAAAAAATGAAGTGAGAATCTAAAATAGACATAATTATTTGATTGAGAATATATACACTTCATTTGGGCCAAAATCCCCTTTTATACAATCATTAAGAATAGAGGCGAAATAAATCATTTTGGAAGGCCCATATGATCAAATATAAAGTAATGGCTTAAAATAAACACTTGATTTAGGCTAAGAAACCCTTTCTATGTGAATCGAAACATAAAGGGATGAAATAAATCATTTTGAAGGCATATGATCAAATATATAATAATGGGCCAAATGAAAATGATTTATTTAGAAGCTCTATGATCAGATAAACAATGAATACCATGATATATAATAATGGGCTAAATGAAAGGCATGATTTAAAGAACTCTTTCTATGTGAAAAGAAACATAAAGTGAAATAAATATTTTGAAGGCCATATGATCAATCATCCATAGCCCATGTTTCTCTTGATAAGGGGGAGGAGAAGACAAAGATATGAGTAGATGTCATATATCATTTAAGAGACAAGTGGATTAATTAAAATCCACCTTCTTTACACAAACTCATGGCAAATGGGGACAAGTACTCATTAAATTTATTAAGAAGATATGGCAAAAAGTTTATTTTCCCTTTAAAGGGAAATAAAGATGTATAAGGGCATGCCACATGTCCATGCATGTGCATATGACAAATATAATTTAGATGATTTTCTTGCATGCAACTTATGACAAGGCACCATATGTGTCGATGCCATAAGATAGATGAAAAATAAGGAGAAGTCTATAAATAAGAGATGATTCACCTCTCATGAAACTTACTTCCTATCTTCCTCTTCTCTTTAGTACTACTAGTCTAAGTTCTTTCAATCTTGCAAAATAGTTAAGTTGTGCCACATAGACTTGTAAGTTTCCATTCTAACTTGATAATTTTTTATTTTGATATCTGCATGATATATGTCATATGGTAGATATTTATTTTCTTTATGTTTAAGCTTTATGTCAATGTAACAAGTCAAGCTAAGTAGAGCTTTAGGGTGAGCATTAAATAATATATCATAATGACACTTATGATAGGATAACTTGTATGATATAAAATCAATACATAAGCATTCATGTTTAACATAAAAGCATTGATCAATTCATATACTCATGTTGCATTTGCCATAGAATAGGATAGCTTGCATGTTATAGAAATTGAAGCATAAGTATCAACTCATTGCCACAAAATAGGAGCTTATATACATATGATTGAAGCATAAGCATTCACATTTGAGATAAAAAAAATTTTAACCAACATGACAACTTAAGCATTTCATTCTTCTTTCTATATCTTTTTTTTAAATAAATTTCGAGACCTCAGGCATCCCCTACATGGGGGCCAGGGCCTTCCCACCCCTGCCAAGAAAGGCGTGCATGGTGATAATGGTGACAAGAAAATTTATTTGCCCCACCGCCAAGAAAGGCGTGCACATTCTTAGCATGTCTTACCTGTATTGGAGAAACATGAGTAGGTATATAATAAATTTAAAGCTTGCATTTGCATAAAAAAGAAAGTTTGCATGTATATTTAATTAAGAGCATAATAATCAAAATTTATAACGACCTCGGCTCTCCCCACATGTGGGGTTGCCATGAAGGCTGGGCCTATCACATGAAAGTGCATGGGTGGATTGAATGTGAGACACGGTCAAAATTTTGATAGCATAGCATTTCCCTATTAACAAGATATCAAAATGATAGAAACAGAAAAATATGCAAGAATGAAACCCATAGGGAATAACAAGTAGTATAGCCAAATCCTTTTCTTTTCTAATTTCATATTTCACTTTTCAAATTTCATTCTAGTCATATGCAAGAGGCAAAATAAATGAAATCCATAAGAGATAATAGTATGACATAGCCCTTTTTTAATTTACTCTTTTTTTCAGATTTCATTCTACTCATATGCAGAGGCAAAATGAAATTCATAAGAGATAGTATGTAGTATGAAAAATCCCTTTAATTAAAATGATTTCATGTACCACATTTCTAGACAACAATTCCATAGATTTCCCCTTAGGTAAAACTATTAGCAAGTGTAGTACTCTTCAAAAAAATCTAATTCAATTTTCCCTTAGATAAAATATTTTCAGCAAATATCATGCCTTTAGAAAATCAATAGGATGAAACAACTAACTTCATTTAGTAGATATAAATTTGAATTTTCAATCCAACAAAAATATTTGCTTGCATGATAAGATGATTTAGCTAATACATTCTCAAATAGTAGAGAAATGGCCAAATAAAATAGAGAAAAATCTTATGGGAATCACAACCCAACTTTACCATTTCAGGCCAACATCAACATAGGATTAAACCCATGAGTAATACAAATATCCTTGCTCTCTTTTCCTTCTTCCCCAAATCAAGAGAAAGAAACAAGCATTACATATCAATGACCAAAGTAAGCTTTCAAAGATGACATCTTATAAGGTAATGAGATTAGGATTTCATTATCACAACATGCCTTCGTAATTCAAGAGCAAGAAAAGGCATAAAAATATATCTTGCATGATTTCAACCTCCAAATACTCATGGGCAACAAACTAGAATCATTTTAATGCAAGATAGAGACTTGACAATTGCTTGTAAGTAAATTATGAACAAGCACTAGGCAGATGCATCTTTAATGAATAGCAAAATGAAAGCTTTAAACTTGCACAAAGCCACATTTGATTGTACTTCAAAGGGCTAATTAACTTAGTGATAAAGAAAAGAAAAATAAGCACAAAGTCAATCAACCCTTCCCTCATCCTCTTCCTTTAACATGATGATTATATGAAGTTTACTCCACATAGATTAAACAATCACACTATGTTTAATAAGTCAGTAATCTGAACTCTTCCATTTTGGAGCTATATTATGAGAACAAGAGCAATAGAATACTTAGCTTGTCCATTAGAGCAACAATAGAAAGTTTAGAGAAACCTAAAGAGTTTAGAATTCTTACATAGCGGTTGGATCATGAACTATCGGTCCCAAGAAAAGCAATACAAAATATAGAGCAACTCCAGGAGGTAGATAAATTGATACAAAAAATACTAAAAGCGCATAAACCAACATATCACCGCGGGAGGATGAAAGCCTCTCGTCGTCAGTGGAAAGAGCAGGCGGATGAAAGGAAGGAGGAATCAAATCAAGAGAATGAGCTCCTCTCAACATAGAAGGAGAAAATAAGCTTAAAGCTTGTAGCATAAATCAATCATCTTAATTTCATCTGTTACCCAAAGTCAACCATAAAACATAAATGGAAGGAAAACAAAATCACGCATTTCCTTCAGAAAAACCCACATAACAAAATATAACTTAGGATTGAAGCACACAGGGGTTTGGTTGGAAGAGTGATTAGAAAGTATCTCTTTGTTTGCTAGGGTTCAGTGCTTTGAACAGAGAGAAATGAACTACTGTGAGGGAGTTACCAAGTCTGCAAGAGAGAAGGAGGGCTCGATTTATTGAGGAACAAGAGGAGACTTGAGCGAGAGAAACAAAGAGGAGCTCACATGAGAGGAATTCGTCAAAAGGGCGAAGGAGAATCCACGAAGAGAGGGAGTAACAGAGAAGCCATGAGAGCGAGAGGAGAATCCTTTGAGGAGAAAGAGCGAGAAGGCGTGAATAAGTCGATGTGCCCTTTTGTATTATTGAGCCGTCGACCTTGATTAGTTACTAACCTTGAATAGGGATAGACATTTGTTTTAATTAGCGGATGGAGGGGTTAGGTAAAGGCTTAGGAAAATTACTTGGTTAATTGAACATTATCTTAGTAATTAAGATAATTAGCCTTTAATCATATAAATTTTCATGAATCATCTCAACCATAATAATATGGGTGTCAATTTTAGGTATTTTAGTTGTCTTAGAACTTCAGCGGATTTCCGAAGGGTCGTTTATGTCGTCGAGGCTTTTGACTTTGATATGCGCATAATTTCATTAAAATTTGATTTTAATTATTTGATTGATCATTAATTGATTTAATATTTTACATTTAATTAATTTTAATATTTGAGGCACGTTATGAAGCTGGATTTTCAAATCAATGCGAGTTTGATCGAATCCGATCGCATTTAGGAGGTTTATCCTCTACGTCATTTATTTTATTTCCAATGGCACATAGTTGTAGGTCAACTCCTGCAACTTTAATAATAATAATTATAGACATATTCAGAGATCTCGGCATAAAGCTTGATGTAATCCGAATACATATACAAGAAGACCTCCTGTTTCATAGGAGAGGGTTGAACAATCTTGATCATAAAAAAAAGCTCCTGTCTAACAGGTGAATTACAGATTAGTTCAGAAATATATTACAAGGTTTTATTTCTTTTACTGCAAAATAGACATGATATGTTTTTTAATCTTAATATGTATCTATCTAAGGATCTTGACTTGAAGCGATGTCTTAGATAAATATATAAAAATACCCTTATCTAATAGAGAGGCTTTCGTAGTAACTGTTGAGAGAATTTGGAATGTCTTTGGTCATATGCTTTGTGCTTTCGGACTTGTTGAAGACTTCCTCTTAAGAGTTTGAAATTTATATTTTTCTCTTATCCTGGCTTCGTATATTAATGGACTTGATGGATTTGATGACTTGTTGGTGAGATGAGAACATCTTCTGTCCCGTGCTTTTTGCATTGTGGACTTATTAAAATTCAATCTCAAAATTTAAAATTTATATTTTCCTCTATTATGGTTTTATTCCTTAGTAGACTTGAGGAATTGATGACTTATTTGATGAGATGAAAACATCTTGGTCCATGCATGGTGCTTGATGGACTTATTGAAGACTTCATCTCGGGGATTCATATCTTGTATTTCCTTCTATCATGGCTTTGTGACTTGACGAATTTGATGGAGAAAAATCCTAAATTGTCTTGAAGACTTGTCAGGTGATACGAAATTACCTTCTGCCCCAGCTTTATGCTTTCGTGAGCTTATAGAAGGATATCAATGACCTAGCTCTGAGCTTGTGTTGGGTCAATGGCGAAGAGTCATCATCATTACTATGCTGCGTACATGTTGATGACATAACTCCCTCGGTTTAGCCGACTTTGTATGAACATTGGGATGACTTCTTCAGTCATTTGTTTTCTGCTTATTTGGACTTCCTGAAGAAGAATTTTCTTCAGTATTTGCTTTTTGCTTTCACAGACTTGTTGAAGGAGTTGACATTTATCATTTGATATTGATACCAAATTCAGCTTAGTGCCTTCTCGTATGAGGATCTTTTTATTGGATTTTGAAAAATGACCTTAAGACCATTAGGGATGATCCTTAATCAGCCACTTGAACTCACCAAGTTGGAGGGATTTGGATATTTGGATGCTCTTATCTTTGAACAAAGTAGGAGGCATCCCTTACGAGTGGCGTATTGAGTAGCGGACTGCGCGACTCAATCATATTTGGGCTTATTGAGTGCGACCTGCACCAGCCTTGGACTTAAGCAATTGATGGCATTTTATCATCTAATGAGATGGGGGATCACTTAATGCGACCATGTTGAGTAAGTGAGTCGATTCGACCATATTTGAGCTTATTGAGTCGACCTTATGCACTTGAGCTCTAGATTTGATGTATGAATGAAGATATATTTCCAACTTGATTTGTTGTAGTTTCGGACTTGAAAATCTCTTTTTTGGTGCGTAAGACTTTGAGACTTGTGAACTTTGAATACATAATTTGAATATGTATATGAAGATCTCGACCTTAGGCATATCAATCAAATATAATGAAAGACCCCTATCATAAGGAGAGCCTGACATTTTCTTATAAATTTTAAAAAAATATCCACCGTCGATAGGGGATTTTGCTTCATTTGAAATGCATTCTTGTATTACAATTTCTAAACAAAACTTACATGTAATGTGAGGAATAATTAGTCTTCGCACCGGGACCAATTTTCCTTCTTGAAAAGCTCTGATGTCTTGTATAATTGCTTTGGATGTTCTCACTCTGTAGACTTTTAAATTTTATTGAGCTTGGAGCCTTGCTTTGTCAAGCCCTTGACTCTTCTATCCAATGACGTACATTCTAATCTTAAGTAAGATTGTGTTAAATGGCTACTCGGTGAATGTAGTTCAACTTCAAGTGGTGAGCTGCTTGACTCTAAATACTAATGTATAATGAGTGAATTTTGTGGAAATAGAAATGTCACGTCGTTGTATTTCTTTAAAGGCGGTTTCGTTTTAGCCTCCAAATTTGCTTACTTTTTTGTTGGGACCTTTTCTTCGGTGGATTGGATTGGACCCGGTCCAAGTGTCCATCTCGATGCTCGTGTGGGACTTAATTGGTTGATATCCTGTCGGGGTTGTAGGAGGTCTCCTTGGAGGAGCAACCCTAGCCTCCCTGATGAGAGGACTTTAAAAAAAATTTTATTAGTCTTTTCTCCTTAGCAATTTTGAGGACCTGATGCACTCTTGCATTTTGAGTTTTCTCACTAGAGAGTTGGAACTAATGTTGAAGGATTGTTTGATTTGACCAGTAGAGTTGATTCACTTTACCCATCTTAGGTTATCAAATCTGTTATGAGTTGGAACACTCACGGTTTTCCATAGCTAGTTGTTCAATTTCTATTTGAATAATGAGCATTAGTTCAACATTTCTCTTTCTTCGTTGTCCTGGATTAGCTTGCTTTTAAATGAAAATGCTTATCGTCACTTCTTCTCGAGGCTTGACCTATTTATTTTCTTTCTTGGGACCTTTGTGGATTCCTAAACATGCGGTTCAGGTGTCACTCCCCGATGTTCACCGTGCATGAATTGCTTTGGATGGTCTTTAGCTCTTACTATCACTAATGGTAGCTTTTGTAGTTGAGCATTCTTGACTTCTCTGGTAATTGGCTTTTGATATCTTTTATTCATAAGACATTTTTTTTAACCTTTAGGACTCATGTACTTGAGATAGAGTTTCAAGTTATTTCTTCTTAAGGGTTGGAGCTAACTATTGTTGAGCCCCAAAAAAAAGGCTTTAACATCAAGACTATTCCTTTTCACCCATCTCAAAATTTTAAATTTATTGTGGGGTAGGAATACTGATTCTAGTTTAAGGTTGTTTTGTAATAGATGGCCCAGTGAGAGTTGATGAGCTTCATGACTTCGGCATTCATTCTTCTCCTCTACCTTCTAATTAGTTTTCTATAAAGAGGCTTACATCATGTCTTCTTAATCTGAAAGGTTCAACAAGCGAGTGGTGCATTCAATATGATTGAAACTTTTATCCGGTGTGATTCTTTTCATGGTGGCTCATAATGACCCAATCTTTTGAATACAAATGCTCTCTCTTCGAGGAACCTCAATCTTTAGTGGTCATTCTAGTTGTCCTCCTCCTTTACACAAGTTGGTGTGTATAATATGCAGGTACTTGGTAGAGGATTGCGATGATAATTTAGAAAGTCTACACTACCAAATTGAATGGTAGCTCCAACATCTCCAATATTGATTATACCATCAACCAAACGGATGTTGGCTCCGTGATCTAGCTGCATGATGAACGGTGTGCTCTAAAGATCCAACTTTGCAATGAAAGATAGAGATTAATAATCAGATAGTTAATATATCACTTGCTTTCATAAGATATACATTAGAGCATTAGATAGAGAACAAACAAGTTAGAATATATGGTTGATTTAAATTTAATTTCATTGATAATTGATTTTAAAATTTAATTTTTATCATGCTCCCACTTCTTTCTCAAATTTAACTAGCAAAGATGGAAAGAGAAACTTATCCCAGTGATGTGAAATGTCATTGTGCTCAAAAAAATTACCTCTCAATGAAGTGAGTGATTTAAAGTGTAATTAATTTTCGAAGGTAGAATAGTAGATAGAGACACTTGATTTCACCCTCATTTTGTGAGGACTTTAGATGCAGTTCAGACCATGGGTTCGTCGTCGAAATCCTTATAGACTGGGTGGTGGTGTTTGCAGGATACAATCTTAAGTCTACCTTGGTTGAGAGGGTTGTTTGCATATCAAGTATGATTCACAACTCAAAGGCGAGCCATTTAGCTCTGATTGGCAAGTAATATAATGGTTCCATTTGGCGAAAAACCAATCGGAGGACGTCATAGCATTATGGTGGCCTCTTGGACAAACCACCTCGGAGGAGGACAGACCTCTTTGACATAGATTGTTTGAGAGTAAATATAGTTGTGTACTTGATTTGGCTTTGGCTCTTTCGTGAGCTAGAGTTTTCTTAATTTGTCATCTCCGACAAATTATTGTGGAAGGTGGATTGAATGGAGTTTGCTTTAAGCTTTTAGATTAAATTTCATTTAGACATTTGTAGCTTAACGATATTTTAAATTCTACATTTAGATTAATATTCAATCTAAGTTAATTTGTTTTGAAATGATAATCATATTTTGATTGAAGTATCCCTCGATTAAAATTTTCATTTAACATTTATCATCGGGGTGGTTTATTGTTTATTTATTTGAATCGTGACATTAATTTAATAATATAGGATTAGATCTATTATCATATGAAAGAATTCACTTCTCAAATGTTTTCTTAAGTTGAAATTCTTATAATAGATTTTTAAGTTTTGTTAACTCACTAAAAGGAATCGCGCGGCATTCTGACACTAAATTTAAGCATTCAGCATAGTATCGGTTCCCATGCGGGTGTTTAAATTATTTAATTTATTATTTTAAATCTTGTCGACTCTATCAATTTAATAATAGAGGATCATACTTAGATTTATATTTTGAGGATTTTGAATTTGAGAATATTGGATATAATATCTTAAATATTTTGATAATAGTTACCTCTAGTTGATATATTCAATCAACTCATTGGGGAGTTAAGAGATAGTCGTTATCTTGAGAATATAGAATTAACTTCTCGAGATTTTCTCCAGAGAAAGCTATCATTAAGTTTTGTTACTTGGAGTCCATAGACCCAAGGGAATCACCCGTCACGGCATCCTGGCTAAGTTTAATCATTAGTATAGGGCATGCTTGGATTATTTAGAATACTTGTGGAAATATCAAACTAAATTGAAGAGTTTTATATTTTGTATAAGAATTCGTCTCTTACAAAATGATTGCACAAGTTGAAAAGGTGAGTAGTATAATTCTTGCAATAATTAATATATTTGAAGTCTATTTAGAATTTAAATAGCGTCTTCTATCTTCTAATTTTGTGTTCTGATTTGGCATTTTCGGATCTTGTTCAATTATTTAGATTAATATTTATTTATTGGTGTCGTTGCTCATTTGGTTTTTTAGTTTCAATGAAACTTAGTTAAGTGATCATTAAGAAGCTTATAGACTCATTCTTATTTAAAGACTTTAGAATTTTTTGTGAGTAAGTTTGACTTGATTCATCAATTTTTCATTTAAGTTTAATTTAAGCTTATTAATACTCTTATTTAATCATATTTAGCTTTCAGTCCGATCAAAATTCTGATACGTCTACATGGGGATCGGGTGGTTTGACTACATACGTTCTTTTAAGCGCATCGGTCATGCGACACCTATTTCGTCTTCAATCCTCTTCCAAGATAGTTTATATCTCGAGCATGTATATGTTGTTCCTCTCTCTTTTCATCAATTTTCTTTTGAAGTTATTCTCTTATTATGCTATTTTAAGTCATTTATTATTGTCCAAGCGGTATTTTGGCTTCCCTTCCGCGTCTCGCGTAGAGCAGCGTCGAGCCATTTTGGCCTGCTTCTCTTTGGCCGATGGTGTCTTTCGACACACGGACATAGTCTTGAATCAATCCGCTCTTCCGAGCATAGTGAAGAAATATCTGCGTAAAATAAAATATACATACATATATTTTGAATGTTGATTTAACCTTGATTTATTATTTTCATATAAATTGAGTTTAAACTCATTAGTATTTTCATTAGATTCTCTTTAAGCTTTATGTTGGTCCAAATTCGGTAGTCTCTCGATGCGTCGCGCCGTTAGGATTTGCTTATTCTCTCAGCCGCTTCTTCAAGCGCGATCGGTCTTTGCGACACCACGCGATTAAATCATCCCACGCGCTCTTCAGCGCGGTGGGGACAAATAATACCTGGAAAAAAAATGATGATTGTGTATTTCAATATCAGTACTAATTTCTCTGAGTATATTATAGCATAGAGTTTTCATCTTTTTTTTTTGTCAGTAGCGATTCCAACAACATCCACTGAATTTTCTTCAGTGCTGTTGTAAATCTCATCAGTATCCAGCATGTGCCTCCTTGATCCCTTCTTGATAGCAACCTCTAGTCATGATCAGTCAGGATGCCAAAGATCAAGAGTGGGCTACCTTGTATTTTCTGAAATTCCTTGCGAATCTTCCATCCTCGATACATTTGTTGTATTTTAATGGAAAATATATATAAATACTCATTAAAGTGATCGATTTTGTGAATCTTGTTTGGAGAAGGATGCAACATAACTTCACAAGCAATATCAAAATTTTTGTCATTTTTTGTCAACCGTCGTTGGCGGAATGATTGAGCCCTGAAGGTAGCATGAATTTGTGCTGCAGCCTATGCAGAATTCCTAACAACAGCAAGCGATTCTATAAGTGAAATCTGTCCGGTTTCGATATAAGAGGAATTGATATTTTGCACTTCCAAAGTTTCAACAGCTTCTTGCGAGACTTGCTAAAACACCCCACATTTTGTTTTAGACGTTGAATTTAGATGCTCAACTAAATCTGCTTCAGCTAAGCTAATTGCAGCATAACAATAATTTTTTATGAATTTCTTTGCCGGTTGCTGCGGGTATGGGATTCCAATGGATCGGTGGATTGGACAGCAGCAAAATAGGTTGGAAAACTCTGATTCTGCATATAGTTTATTCCCAAACAGCAAAAGATTCATGGCTGGTTGGAGCAAGACGAACTGGAGAAGGGCTGGAATCGGATTAGACAGTAGAAAACAAGCTTGATCGGAGATGGTAGAAGCAGGTACAACAGCTGGTATAAGTTGGACGGCAATCTTCCATTAAATATAAGGTCAACTTGCAGCATTCTTGGTGACTGCACCGATCCATGTTTAGTGCCCGACATGTAACTAAGAGTTGCCGAGGTTTCATGCCCTCTACATTCACGTCCAATGCGTAACATAGTGGAAGATAATTGAAATGCGCCCCCAGAGTTCTCAGACAAAAGAGAATGCCTCAGCCTGAGTCTTCGAGCTAGCGGAGGACTTCTTGATAGACCTCGAGTTTACGATGCCTCCGCAGCTTCTGAGAGGAGTTCGTCGACGAAGCCCAACTACGAGAACTCCCAACGACATTCTTTTCCATGCACCGGTCATGCCCTCTGGAACGAAGGAAAGTAAAGAAATTGCTCCGCCTCAAACGGTGGCCTCGGCTGTGGCTAGAGTTGTTTGGTTAGCAGCGGACGGGCGAAGATTTAGATTTTCTGCTCATTCGGGTTGTTGCGTAAGACGGATAGACAGAGAGGGGGGTTCGTTCCCTCGGCCGGGAGGAAGAAAGCTCTAGGCATTTGGCTTGCGGCAATTTTTTTAAAATAAGTATCATTAGAATAGTAATTAGTTAATTAAGTATGATCAAAATAAAATTTAAGAATATATATATAGTGCTGATTAATGAAGCGCGCTTTGTCAGAACTGGCGTGGAGTAATCTGTGCGAAGTATTTCTTGGTGGCGACTTGCGCATGAGCCAAATGGCGCTTGTCCGGTTTAAATAATTAATTATTAACGCGTTAAGCGGGATAAATTTGAGATTGTTAGATTGAAGATCAAAATGTGTTGTTGAGCGCATTTGCATTTAAATTTATTTTTAGAAAATAAATTTGAATTTCTTTTAAGATAAATAATATTACTAGAATACGATTTATTTTATTATATTTGAAAATAAATAATTATTTTTATTCATTAAAATTGAGTGAAATAATTAACTATTTCAATAACTTTATAAATATTTATAATTATATCTATATTATAAAATTATTATTATTTAAAATGATTTGTAATTCATGACATATTTTATGTATCATGTATCATTAAATTATAAATGTTAAATTCTAATATATATTAATATTTAGATTATATTTTTACACTATTTTATATTAGAAGAATTACAAATCACTTTTAAATAATAATGTTTTAAAATATAGATATAATTATAAAATAAATATTGAAATAATTAATTATTCACTCAATTTTAATGAATGAAAAATAATTATTTATTTTCAAATATAATAAAAAATAAATAAATAATAATATTTATCTTATTAAAGGAAATTAAATTTATTTTTTCAAAAAATAATTTAAATCGATGGCGTTTGGAACAATTTTGATCTTCAATCAATCTCCTATCCTTTGCGTTAAAGAAGAATATATTATTTATAATCATCAAGTGGCATTTTCTCATTCAACGCCGCGTCGTATACGTGCTTAATGCATTATCTATTATTTTTAAATTTTATTTTCATACTAATTATTCTAATGATTTATTAAAATTCTTTTTTGCTCGTGCTTCCCACAGAGAATATATATCCTCGATTAGGATTTTCCTCTTTTGACTTGTGGGATGATGGGATAAAATAAAGGTGGTATGGGAGGAATGATATGGGAACTCTTTATTGGCGAAATGGGAGGTGGAGGTTGCGAGTTTCAAAGTATTGATCGGGTGTGATTAAAAGATAATTATGTAGATTTATCTCGAAATATGTGCTAATTTGATGAAATTTTAAAAGCAATAATCTTAGTCAAATTAAATATCTATTTTAGGTAATTTCAACATTCTGGACGCAATGACGTAGTCTTTTACCGGTCAGGTTCGTCCAATTGGGTCACTTTCAATTCAAAATGCGCATTATCACTGACCTCGCGTTCCGTAAACTCATCCGAATTGAGCAAATAGTCTCATTTGATAGGTTTGGCTTTTGGAGCTAACAATGATTCTGAGCGGAAGTCGTTTGGTTTGCGTCGGCGCCTCCTGATCTCGATATGCATACAAGCGCGTTGATGACTCGACCACTTGATCAATTGATCATCAAGTTGTGTAAGATTTATATTCTGACTAGTTTCGACGTTTTGAAAGCAATGGAAGTCCGTTCGATGTTATTTGAGTTAATTTTGGTGTCATCCGCACTGATTTACGGCGGCACTTCAAATCATTCGACATTTACACAAACTCGTCTAAATTGAGCGCGAACAGTCTCATTTGATAGTTTTGATGTTTGAAAGCTAGACGTAATCATTTTGCGGAGTCGTTACATAGCTTCCCAACTCCTATACGTCGACATAATAAATCGGCTTGATTGCTCATTAGATTTTGTAATATTTATTCTGATCACGACGCGAGTCTCTTCGTCGAGGTCGTTGACCATTTTTTTGGTGACGGGTGTTGAGCCCCGATTTTGCTTCGCCACTTAGTCTGTTAAATTCGACTTGTGAGCTTGACTCGTTATGATATATATATATCAACAGTTTGAAGAAAAAAACTTACTATAATAGTCCTTAGAGTGGTCAATTGGTCGATGATGGATGTGGATTGTTGTTTGCTTTAAGTTTTTCTCACAAAGTTAATATTAGCTTCTAGCTCAATCTATTTTCTTGAGGGAAGAATGAAAGGTTATTTATAATATTCTAGAGAGTGATATTTTGAAATTTTTAGCTAAAATTTAAAAGCACTTTATTATACGGTTCTTATTGATTTTATTGATCATAATGTTTTTATTTATTTAAGTGTCTTAATAATCTCACAATTGAGTGATCTTAGACTCACGGATTTTTTTGTCAAGTTATTCTATTTTACTATAAGTGTTTACATGCTAGAAAACTAGTTGCGGTAGAATAAAAGTTTAAAATTTGCTATATTCTGAGATATTTGAAAAGTGAACAAGAAACCCAGATTTAAAATCCCGAAAGAGGGAAAAATCACTGCAAAAAAAAATTTTTTTATCTTTATATTTTCCAATCTGAGATTATAGAATATATAGAAAGGTTGACAATGGAAATCCTGTGAATTAGTACAAACTATGAAGCGTGGTTAAATAGTTGTTGGTGCGTTATTGATAGTGAATAGCGGCGGTGATGGCCGGCCAATGACGTGCGTGATAACCATGAAGAGATGGCGATATAATCAGCGGGGCGATATGGCGGTCGATAATGATGTCGATGTATGGTTGATGGCGGCGGCAGCAACAGCGGTACGGCAGCGGCCAGCGGCGGTTGATAACGAAGATGATCGATGGTGGGTGGCAGCGTACGTGATGATGGTACGGTGGCAGCACGGTGGTTAGCGATAACCGGCGATGGTGGTTAATGGCGGTGAGGACCGTGGTGGTGCCGACGCGAATGGTTGGCGACGGCGGTCGATAACCGTCGAGTGGTAATTATGCTTAGAGAATCTTCGCCTGCTCTCTCTTTTCTTTGGTCCTCATGAAGAATGAGAAATTATTTATATAATAGACGCTTTATAAATACATCCAAACCACTCCAAAATTCTAAATGATTCATTCGATCATCGATGTATTTTAAGTATTTGATTGCTCGAAGTGAAATTAGAACATCTTAGGCTTGTTAGATTTTCGTCAAGGCTTCGATTTATATTTAGGATGATGAAGCAAATTATATTTTAAGCTGATCTTGGATTAGTCTGAATCGATTCTTTTCATTTTCGCTCGATTAGTGAAATTTCAGTGTCATATCAATAAGTATGTTTAATTTAGAAAATTATTCGACCTTTCAAATAATGTTTCGAAGTTTCTAATCATATTTTTGAGGTTTAATTAGAACTCATTTGAGCTAAAATTATTCCACTCTTGATGTCGCTGGGTATATTTTGTTGAGACTTTTAATTCAATTATAAGTTTATTAGAATTAAGATTCACATGATCTCAATTTTAATTCTAAAATATTTCAACAAATATATTATCTTGAGATTCATGTTTAACTTATTAGATTTTGGGATGATATAGCAAAACGTGTAGCTTTCGAGATTATAATTATTATTATTTTATTTCTCCGCTCATTATTTTCATCACCGTTTATTCTTTTTTTTTTATTTATATAATATTATTGTTGTCTACAAATTTTGTTGATTCTAAGATTATTGTTTTTTTTTTTGGAAGGATCCTAACCTATGTTTACATGATTAATTTAGAAATAATCAACACATTCACTTCTTACATAATTAATTTAGAACTAATCAGCACACTCATTTCTTAACTAAACAAACATTTTTTATTTGATAAATAGTATTTTTTAAAAACATATTTAATTGTTCTTTCTGGCCAAGTAGACAATTTAAATCCATTGAAATTTCAGATCTATGCATTTTTCATAGGGCTGTTTGGTTGGCTGAAAAGAAATCAGTGTGAAAGGATTACTTTATAGTTATTTGGTTGAGAGTTTTAATTCATTACTTTATTTTTTTGTTTAGTTAAAAAATATAATATAATTTTGAAAGTTTTGGCCAGATGATGCACGATGGCGGCGGTGGAAGCATTTAGAGGCGGTGGTAGGCGTGTGGCGTCGGCGGTGGGTTGACAATGTGCCGACAACTTTTCGTTATTATTTGAAATTCGTTATTCTGCCGGACAAATTTCAAATTCACCAAAAATTACCTTTGTAATGTATTTGGAATACATTACATTACCTGAAAATTTTACTTTTACTAAAAAAAAAATTAAAATCCTGCATTTAGTTTACTTTGCACTCAAAATTCTTCCAACAAAGCAAAGAGTTAATTTGGTTGAAAGTAATCTCAGTCTATTGTAAAAGGGATGTGAGATTTTTGAAAACTAACATTTAATATGAGGAAAAATAAATGCAATGCAAAATTTAAATGTGTTTCAAATTCTCTCAACAAATTCTCTCAAGTATAATTTCAATGTATTTGAAATTTGTTGATTTAGAGTCTTCTTACAATGTATGTATTGCTACTTGTTGGCCCTTACCATCTGTCATCATCATCATTACACATCACCAATCACGGTTGGCTCTTGTTGCTCCTTGCCGCTATCGTGATCTATTAATGTCGGCCTCCGCCGTCACACCTATTTGGCGATGACATTATCATTTCGTCATCATCTATCTCGATCATTGAATTGTATACTATATCTTCACTGAATACACACTTTATATTTATTTTTTCACTATGTTTCTTTTATACAAATTTATATGAAATAGTTTGATGGCATGCTATCAGAATAAATATTGAAAGCCTAATAACAGTTGTTGGGCTGCACTTACATATGAAGGATTGACACAATTAGTCACATGGAATTTGAGCCACACATGACTCATTTGTTGACCAGTTCGTTAACTTTAATTTAAATTAAAAATTAATCAAATCATAGAACAATATTGGAGCTGAAGCTTACTTCTCGGCTCTAATTTATAAAATTTTAGGCGCGCTCTAAATTTGTGTCAAATCATAGGGTGAGCCCTGCCTTCTAATTTGGTTAGCGCTAAGGGTGGGTGTATTGAAGTGCAGGCAGCTCAAATTTAGTTCATTATTAATCAACAAGCTGACTCAACAAGCCGCCATCTTGAGCACAAACCAAGGCTTTAACCTCATGAGGTATGCAATGCTTACAAGTTAATCCATAGTCAATCCAACTCGACTTGATTATTAGGTGAAATCACTTAAATATTTGTGATTGTTCCACATTAGATTATATCAAAAAAAGTTGATTTGATTTGATTTATGATGCATTTGAGATAACTTTTTTGTAATTTTGTTTTTCAGAAAGTAGCAAAAAAAATAATAGAAGCTGCATTTTGCTATTAATTTTTTTGTTACTTTTTAGAAAATTTTATGGTGAAAAGTTGTTTTCGAGAACTGGAGCCGTTCGAGTGTGGTGACTATCAAAAAGTTATCTTTTGAATTTTTCAAAAAAGAAAATATTTGTAATACCGATAACAGAATTTTAAAAAGCTACTTTCCTCATAATAATTTTACAACTAGTTTTTCAAAAAGCTATATTTATCCCAAATATATCATTAGTTAGGTGATAACATGGATTTTAAATTTCAAATTTTTTTTTTTGGAAAAGCTCAAGCATAGAAGCACAAATATGAAGTCATATGCATATTATATATATATATATATATATATATATATATATATATATATATATATATATATATATATATATATATATATATATATATATATATATATATATAATCAACACCTATTGATGACTTTATGTTTCACATTCAAAATAAAGAAAACAAAATCAAAGTTATCAAAACATATAATTAGTCTAAGAGCAACCAAGTAAATCCAGTTGATGATTAAATCAATTAGTTAAATTTATAACTTGATTGGATGTAAATAGATACTAATATTAATTTCTAACTCTCAAAATCTTGCCAAAATTGATGATTGCTAGGACATTTATGGCATGGCTTTAGTTTGGAGAGGTCGTTTTCTTTTGAGGCGTAATTTTAATTTTGATAATCGCTTGAATAGCGCTTTTGAACCGTGTTTTAGCATCTCACTAAAGTCGTTTTAGCCCCTTTCAAAAAAGCAAAGACAAATAACTTTTCAGAAATACTTTTAAACCCTTTCAGAATAGCGAAAAGTTTTAACCAAATGAAGCCATTAGCTTTCGTCGAGCCGCTTTTGCAAAATTAATGTTTTGCAAAACGCTAATAAATTGTTTGGCTTAACCGCTTATTTAAAAATGCTTTTCACAAAATTCTGTTTCTCTCAAATTGATCCGTAATTTTTATATAACTTTTTAACACAGCTTTTAACAAAACAGTTTTTAAACGAATTTATCTTAGGGGTTGTTTGTTGCGTATTTGAATGAATCGTATTTCAAATACACGATTTTAACTTTGAGTATTTGTTGCAAAGTAAAGTAAATTTTCAATGTAATGTAATGTATTCCAAATATATTAGAGGTAATTGATTGATTTGCTTAATTCTAAATACACCCCATGAAGTGATGTTTAGATATCTACCCGATACATTCCTAGCTATTATCTTTCAAAATGGGGCACAAACTCCACTATCCTTTAGTTCATAGCCTCATAAGTATCCCCATCAGTTTTACCGCATCCTTAGATTCTGATGTAACATTATAAGTCCCTTTTTTTGAGCCACCATATATCTAGTGTCGTAAGCCCAATATCTCTAATATTGAAATTCATCTTCCTATGTGAATCCTACATTCATCAAAGAGGATATCATGTTGCCTTATGCTTAAGGTAAAATTTGAAGTAAGCCAAATTGGGTAGCTTAGGTCTTCATACTTGAGTCAATCTATGGATACAATAATCAAACCCTTACAATGTCAATGATAACCTCTATATTAAGGGATGGATTCACAAGGACCATGTCTTACAACAAAAGTTTGCTAGTGCATACAACCCTTAGCCTCTCATGATTATTCTGCTCGGGCAAGCCTAGCATCTTATTGGACAATTGTGTGGGCAACTCAAATTCTTCTGAATATAAGGTTGTCATATATCGACACCTATAACTGTATCAACCATGAGTTGTACTTCCGAGTTAACTTCAATCAATTGAGTCCAACAATGCGCTCTACTTTTGATGGTTATATCCTTGAACCTCTGAACCATGACTGATTTTATTATTCCCCTTGGATCCTTTTTATCTAATATGAACTTGGGCCTCTTTTTTAAAGGAAGCACCCTTCAACATATTGTCTTGATTTACTTGGGATATTTGATAGAAGACAAATATTACCTACTAATAGAATCCTTAAAAAATGTGACCTTTTGATTTTCTTTCATTCATAAGTTGGGCCTACCAAGTTAACTCTGGATGACATAATCATACCAATTTAGAGCATTGTGATATTGTTAATAGATAGTTTTTCAATATTGAGCTTGGGATATAATTAACCATAGCTTTCTTATGATATATATTGCCAAAATTAAAATAAGCATTTGTTGACCTTATTAGTTTGTTGGGAGAAATCCCGTGGCTTTATGTTAGTATGCCTTCAAACATTCATGCTACCCAATGTTCTTTTATAGAAACTTCAAAAGTGATGCATGAAATTAATTGCACACAAGTTACTAAGTCTTTCAGCCACAAGGAGAAAACAATATTTTCAATTATTGACTTTAGAAGGAAACAAGCATCCACAAATTTTATTTCGGATAAAACCAACCACCAATGCATTGACAACCAAAATCAACATAGTGAACCAAACTAAAACAAAACATATTTCAGAGAACAATACCCATACTTAGCATCAAGTGAAGTTACACTTATAATAAAGAATGCTATGAGAAAATTTAAAACTATGACATTTTAGATAACAAAATAAATATCAATATATATGATTTGCTAATCCAATGAGTATAGAATTTCAAATTTGCATCATTGTAAATCTTATTAATTGCTTGTACTCTTGCATTTGACTTGATTGGGTAGATTATTTGTTATTCTTAGGAAGTGTGTAACTCTCTAATTTGAGGTTTGGAGATCCATCAAGGAAGAACCTTCTGCTTGTCCCTCCTAAGCATTCTGCTTTACTTCTCGCAAAGAAGTTGATCTGAGTAATAGAATTGGCATTGAACATTTTAATTTAACATAACTTAAAGCAAACTTTCCTTCTATTTGTGCTTTTGTGGCATGTAAGTGTTATTGAAAAGCTTCACTAATAGCTTGAAGTGATATTTGTTGTTAGGACAACCAACGTAGAGTTATGGATGGCTACTGCGGAAGAACTTGCCCGATTTTAGTGCATAATAAAGAATGTAGTTTGGCTTTTGCATGTTGCACTAATGTTGCATGTTCTTTTAAAAATGTTTCCATTTATTCTGGAAACATATGAATTCATCATGGGGTTGTCATATCACAAACATGATGCAAAATGTAGTCCAAAAAAGGCTCATCGCGGCCAGATTTACTGCTTAACTAATCCGACCGAATAATAAATATTTCATGCTCTATTTATAAACGCGCCAAACATGAACAATCCTTCATTCAATCGTTTTGGCTCGATTTAATTCAAATAAAAAATTATATTATATATATATAAACACATATATTTATCAGCTACAAGTACTAAGTTAAAGTTTTGTTTTGTTATGCAAAATATTGGTTCAAATCTTTCCTCAGATTTTTCAAATTATTGCATTTTGAGCCACTTCGAGCTGCTACGAGCCATTTCGAATAATTCGAGCCGAACATGAATAGTGAAATTTTGAGTTATTTCGAACACGAACAAAGGTTTGTCGCTGTTTGGCTCGTTTACACCCCTAGCAAAATGAAGAGAATTTTCATTACTTAGCTTTATGGAGAAATCGTCATTGACCTATTAGTAGGACGATAGGTGACAAATTCTACAATGGTCCACCTAAACACAGCTTATTTCATTCAAATATTCCTTGATGGTTTAGTCCAAACATCATGGTTCTATTGTTAGAATGCTATGGCAAAATAATACACACCATGTTGGCATTTTCCATGGAGGCTTCATCAACTGAGATAGTAAGGGATTGATGCAATTAGATGAATTTTTCATGATTTTATCCTGCAATCTCACCTTATCATGGAGTTATCCTAACCATTTCAAATCAGCCCACTTTCACTTCATTGTCACTTCACTCTGTTATGGAATTATGGTAAAAGAGTATACATCATCCAACCTTCTCTTTATCAGCTTGTGTCGAGATTGTAAAGTTTCTTCAGAGAACTATTTTTAATATTTTGAGCAAAAATCCTCTTAATCTTCATCATCTTTCAGAGCAAATCTCATGCCTTACGAGCTTGTTATCATCTTTCAGAGCAGATCTTTATGAAAAAGGGGCAAATAAGATATGCAAATGAGGTGTAATTAATATATATATATATATATATATATATATATATATATATATATATCCATCTAAAAAATACGTATAGACTTTTCGGGCACCTACATAAAATTAAATGCAATATATTTTGTATATGCAAATGAGGTGGCAACCAATATATATATATATATTCACTATTTTGATTTTTGCCGCTCTCTTTTTTTCTTTTTTTTCTTTTTTTTTTCTTTTCTTGCTTTCTGTATATCACTGAAAAAGAGATAAAGAGAGAGGGGGAGAGAGAGAGAGTGAGTTTGTTTTCTCTTCTTTTTTAGCTCACAGAAAGAGAGATAAAGAAAGAGAGGAAAAACAGAGAAAAAGAGAGAGAGAGAGAGCAGGAAAAAAAAAAAATACATATATAATAAAATAAAATAAAATTTTTATCTTTCAGTAAATCGAAAGAGAGAGAAAGGGGGAGAGAAAAGGGGAGAAAGGGAGAGAGAGAGAGAGTTTTCTCTATTTTTTTAGCTCACGGAAAGAGAGATAAAGAAAGAGAGAGAGAGAGAGAGGGAAAGACGGAGAAAAAGAGAGTTTTAATGGGATGGCTTAGGTTTACATTTTATTTTATTTCAATTCTTTTGCTAGAAAAGACGGAACGAGTTTTCTGCATACGAGGCGGTGATTAGCGTACGAAGTCCCAGAAAATCCGGGATTTCGATTCATCTGAGGAAAAGAACTCTCTTTTGTAAATTATGGCTATCAGATCGGATTTTACATAGGTTTAAATCTTTAAATATGATAATATTAATTATGTTTATTTTTAGATATTTTGAAAGTTTGCGTTGACCCAAAAGCCCATTTAAAATTGGAGTTAACAATATATGCATTACCTAATTGATTTTATAGAGAGATTTTTTTTTTTGACGTATTTCCATCGACTAACATTTTTATTAATCCTTTATATACTAACAAACTACTCCACCTACTATGATTTAAAGTAGATAGCATACTTATCAATAAAATAAATATTGAATTTAATATTATTTAACATTAGTTTATGTTATATATATATATATATATATATATATATATATATATATATATATATATATATATATATATATATATATATACACACACACACATAATGTATTTACTTAACTTATTTAGTATTAGTCTAGCTCACTCAATTTATTTAATTTGCAGTGACAATAACTATTCACATGCCACCTCCTCACATACTTAAATGATTATATTTATATTGTGTTTTTACGCAGTAGATATTTATGTTAGGTATTTTCAATATTTCAAATATTTGAATTTGTTTCATAAACGAATTTATTTAAAATACGCTGACATCGTCAACTTGCCTCAAACTTTGTAATGTTGACCTGTAACTTCTTTTTGTATAGTCATTCGATTTATTTCAATGATAAATGATATGACATAATATGCGCTTGTCACCTTTGAGGTATATAAAATAAAATATAAATATAAATATATAATATAATTCACGTGAGGTATATAGAAGTAATCACATTCATCTTCTTCTTAGAGATATAAAGGATGCCACTTAATGGGTGGATGAAGAATAGTAGGAATCATAAAGGATATTGAACACTTGAGCCAATCTTCTCCTAGAGGTGTTGTAGATGGCAAGATTTGAAGGGAAGATATGAAAGTTGCTAAATATGATTTAATAATCCCTCTTGCCAAGTTGGATGGCACATAAGAGTGGAGATGAGGCATTAAGGTAATTTGAAGATTTTGTTATGGATAGTGATGAAAAGTGATTAAGATAGTCCCACTTGAAAAGGAAGGGGAGACTTAATGACTTAAGGTAGACTACTAATTGAAACATGTCTATGTAGTCCCCTTCATAGAGGCTAGAAGAGAGGACACGGGTGATCAAAAGTTAGTGAGTGGCTAGAGACAGTCATCAATCTCTTGCTTATAATGAGAAACACATGAATAGCCAAGACTCAATAAGCAAAAAAAGGATGACAATATATGATTTTTATGGGTATGTAATGTAGGGTGATGAATGTTGTCATTTTTCTTAAAAATGAATGTTGAGTAATAACAATTTGATTACTAATAGGGCCATCAATGTAGTCATTCTCTTGAAAAAGATGAGAAATTGGATGACATGATGGATGACATAAGACAATTAGTAAACTCAATCTTCTTGAAAGTTGGGAGACTAGGTGATCAAAATTTGGTATGCGATGGGTGTAGTTATTCTCACAAAAAGGAAGAAATGGATTAATCATTTTAAAAATAACTAATAACATATGTTGGTCATGAAAATGCTTCTTCTAGAAGGAGAGGCTATTAGATAACCATTTGTTATGAATGATAAAAGGTGTTTGGGTTAACCTCTTTCTTAGATGAAATTTTAAGGGTTGCTTGTGTTATTTCTTATCTAAAAAGAGAAATTGGTTGACCTTTTAGTAGTGAACAATAAAGAGAATTTTACTAATTAAGAGGGGGCTGAGAGAGTCATCTATATATGTAAAACTTATTAGGGCTTTCAAAATCTCAACAATTTTAAAGTTTATATTATAAAATTAAGTTGATTTAGGATCTTTTAATGAATTTCAAGTGGATAAAAATTAATTTTATTCAAGATTTTATTAAAATAATTTTCTCTCTTATCAATAATAACTACATGAGATCATGTCCTCTCTCGATCAAAAAGTGAGTAGATGATCCAACTCATAGGTTATGCTAGAAGATTGACAACCAATGGTAGTCCCTTCGGTGGCATGATAGTGGCCATTAGTGGCAAAGTGTTTCATTAATAAATTAAAGATAGTTTTTCAAAGTTCTATATAACTGAGTTAAAAAAAGTAAAGATACTGAAATACTTCACGGATCTTTAGGAACAAAATTACAACTAATGAAGAACATTAATGATAGAACTCTATCTTGTACTAAAAAAAAATACTCTTATCCTCTAAAGTAATCTATCTCTATTGAATGTTTATAAATTAGATTTTTATAAAAGTTGTGATAATTCTAAGAAAGTATAAGAGTTAAATTTACAGTCATGAAAAATAATGATGATAGGGTGTCATTATTTGTCAAAATATTCATCATCTCATGAATAATTTGATGTCATAAATAGCTTATAAATTAATAATATGGCAATTCATCCGCCCACTTACCGGATTTTATTTTAATCACATTTATAATAAACTTTGTAGCTTCCCAGTTACGTGGTTGGTTAATGATTTTTTTTTCATAACGGTTAAGCACCGAATCATAAATATGATATAAGTAAACTTTAATATTTTTGACAAACAATAAATTTTAAATTTTTACTAAACTTGATGAGGTAATGATTTGTTTTCTATAAAATAAAAAAAAAGTGGGGGGAAAAAAAATAGCCGCTCTTCATTCGAAAATGCTCTGCTTCCTCAAATCTATTATCCCTGCACTATTTCTCCACCTCGATTCAATGTAAATCCACTCCAGAACTACTTTTCTCCCTTCTCAAAACTCATATCCTCCTCTCTGATTCAATGACCCTCAAACTCAGCTCCCTCAACCTCTTATCCTCTCTGCAACGCGAACTTACCAATATTCCTCCCTCATCCAATCTTGCATCGACTCCCAATCCTTTGATCTTTGGAAGGTCCATCCATGCCCAGATGCTCGCCGATGGGTTAATCCCGATACCTATTTGCACGAAAATTCTCATGCTTTATGCTAGGAGTGGCACAGGGTGACGTCGCAAATGTTTGATGTAATGACCGAAAAACTTCATGCTTGGAACACAATGATCCTAGCCTATTTAAGGGAAAAAGATCATGAGGAGGTTCTCAAACTCTTTACAGATGTCTTTGAGAGATGGAGCATCCCTAGTAAATTTACATTCCCTAGTGTGATTAAGGGATGCATTGTACTAGATGAGAAAGAGGGTGTTTCTCAAGTTGAGTTTGATAATTAAGGTCGGATTGAATAGCAGTTGTGGGGGCTTTAGTTGATGGGTATGCTGGATTTGGATGGATGAATGATGCAGTTGCTGCTTTTGATGAGATTCATGGAGATAATGTGATCAGTTGGAATTCTATAGTTATGTGAAGCTTTCAATGTTGCAAGAAACTTGGTGTGCATTTCATGAGATGCTTAGTGTTGGTGATGTGCCTGATCACTTCACATTTGCGACTATTATAAGGGTGTGTGGCTCCTTGAGATCTTTGAGTAAAGGGAAGCTAGTGCATTCAAAACTAATTGTTTGGGTATGAATCGATGTTTTGTAGAGAATTCTCTTATCGATATGTATGCTGGTGATGAATATAATAGCAGATGGTGTTTGAACTAATGAGGGAAAAGAATCAAGTCAGGAACTCTATAATAGCTAGCTATGCTCACCTTGGGTTCCATGAAGAGTCTCTTCATCAATTCTCAAGAATGGATTACGGTCATCGATGTAATTTTAGGCGGTCTCATGGCATGTGCATTGGCTGGATATGCAGGCGGGGCTTCATGGTTACTGCTAAGGAGATCCCTCGATATTGATGTTTTGCGTTGTCTATATGTATGCAAAGTGTGGTTGAGAAAGCTCACCATGCCTTTGATAAATTGGATGAGAGGAGTGAAGTCTCATGGAATGCTCTAATTTCGGATATGTAGAAGAAGATAATGTAGAAGCGAGTTCATCTCTATCATAAGATGAGATTAGCATTCGCCAACCAATTCACACTTGCCAACTGTTAACTCTAGCGCTAATCAAGGGAGTCTAGATCTAGGAAAGCGATTCATGCTTACATGATTAGAGTTGAGACTAAACTAAATGTAGTAGTGGAGTTGGTTGACATGTATGCTAGATGCAATAGATTAAGAGAAGCTAAAGTATTTTCTACATTATGAGAAAGGAATAATTACTCCTGGAATTCTTTGATGGATGGACACGAGCAAAATGGTAATTATTCATATGTGCTATGTTTATTCTATCAAATGCAACTTTATGGGATAAAGCCAGATTGTTTTTCTTTAGACAGTGCAATCTCTTCTTGCATTAGTCTTTCAGATATAAACAGGGGGAAGCAAATTCATAGCTTTATGATTAGAAACATCAGGGAAGATCATAAAATTCTTCGCTGCATGCTTGTTGATTTGTATGCAAAATGTGATACCATGAACTATGCCTACAAAGTTTATGAGAAGGCTAGAGAAAAAGATGTTTATCTCAATAATGTGATGATATCGATTGTTGGCATGGAAAAATCGATGAAGCAAGAGAGCGTTTGATCGATGGTGGAGCAAACATTAGTTTCATGGAATATGATGCTAATGGGATACTCAAAATGTGATTTCAACGAGGCCTTGTGTTCTTTAGAATGACCAAAGAAGGGGTGATTTATGAACCACTAACTCTTGTTCCTTTGTTTAACCTCTGCAAGCATGCCCCTTGAACTTGGGAAGATGCTTCATACCATTGTGATCAAGAGAGGGTTCTCTTATAGCTTTAATTTTACAGGTGCAATGGTTGACATGTACTCAAAATGTGAGTTAGAAGATGCTAGAATGTACTTGATCACATGAATGAAAATATTGTGGTATGGAATTCAATGATAAGTGGATATGGAAAGCATGGACAAAAGCGGTGAGGTCTTTGAGCTATTCAACCAAAAAGAAAAAATGTAAAACCAAGCGGTGTAACCCTCTCTGCTTTTAGCATGCAGCCACAGTGGGCAAGTTGAAAAAGGAATAAACTTCATCGATGTTAGAGGAACATGAAGTTGAGGTTCGAGCACTACACTTGTGTGGTGGATGTTTAGAAACAGGATTCTAGAAGAAGCTAATCAAGTAATCAATAAAATGCCAATAGAGCTGAGGTGTCAACACGGGGAGCTTGCTTGGGGCACGGGTTGCATAAAGAGGTTGATTTAGGTGGCTCACGCAGAGAGAAGCTCTTTCAATTAGATTCAGAAAATTCTGGCCACTATATTTTGATGGCAAACATCTATTCATCAGTAGCAATGTGGAAGGAGGCTGATCATATAAGAGAGCTGATGAAATCAAGAGGTGTGAAGAAGGAACACAGGTAAGTTGGATCGATAGATAATGAGTCACACACCTTCCATGTCGGGATCGAAATCATCCGCTGAAGAAATCTGGGACTTTGAAGGATTTAACAAGAAAGATGAAGAGAATGGGCTACGTTCCTGATAATAACTTTGTGCTTCGAAATGTGGATGACTCTGCGGAATACTTGCTTGATAGCAGAGGTTAGCTAGGTCTCATTAAGCGCATAAGAGATCGTAATTGTATTTAAAACTTACGCATATGTGGTGATTGTCATATTGCTATTAAACTCATATCTGGGATTACTGGGAGAACCATATTAGTGAGGGACAATAACAGGTTTCACCATTTCAAAGATACATTCTTGTGGGGATTATTGGTGATAAGCTCGACTAGATTTCATGGATAAGTTTTCTCGTGAGCACTGATTCTTGGGAAATATGGAACTCTACCAACTTGGAATCCTAAGAAGGTATTATCTTACTCTCGTAAATTTAACTCATAGATATCTTTTATTTAATTTAAAATTTTGGTTCACAAAGATTAATTAGATTTTCATAATTTATTGGATTGGGATTCTCACTTTGTGCATAATGAAACATTCTTCATTTATCCCAACCTTTAATCGAACTTTTGGAGAACCTTTGTTATAAACTATAGGATCATTCTACTTTTTTTTTGTTTAGATCCACGTTATTTAATGCCCACCCCAATTGTTTTGATCTTATCTATTCTGCTTTCACTTAATTGCCAACTAATGCTTCCTTGATTTTATGTAGATGTCCTTTAAATTATGTTACGTTGCCCATATAATAGTGTATATATGTATTGTTTAGAAATAGGTTGCATCTTATATAGACTATATCCAACGGTTATGCTATCTTTATCTAACGGATGCCTACTAAAATAACTATTACAATACGTTATCACTTCAATTTTCAACCCTTTTGATTCTAGTTAATTTTTTAGAAGGCTCTCAATATCTTGTTGTCTACATCTTCATATTTTTTTCCTTCACCAGGTGTAACTTTTGTTTGTTGATATACGGGAAGATCATTTTTCTTGTGCATGTTTCACGGCACCATACTTTTGACCGATTTGATTTCTCTTGGTCTTTTCTCTTTAAGAGAGAAAGTAAAGGGTTTGATTCTCATTTTTCATGATGTCGAAATATGTGAATTGTGGAGATTAGATGTGTGAGGGCAATGCAAAATTCATCATATATAGGATGAGCCTTAATGAACAATCTGTGAGCTGTGTACACTACACCTGTATATCTTTGAAGTTGCAAGGCCTTTTTGTCTTCTATTGCTTGGCTTGAGCCATCAATCATTGAGCTCACCAATAAAAGATCTCGATCACATTGAGCTGAAAATTTGACCATTAGAACACTTGCGACTGGATGTTGATCTATTCATCAATCTTAATGAGGTCCATCAGGATCGTTCTCATAACCCTTAGTTAGATCTGATTATTTCTAGCATTAGTCTTAGAGCCTGGAACAAGGCCATCGATTCAAATAGTCATGAACATGGTTCTTAGAGCGGTCATGTTCCAATTGTTAAATTCAAGATCTCTTTAGATCTAAACTTTGATTCATGTCTTGTTAAATTTATGGGTAATTTACGTGATCTCACTTGCCATATTAGAAAATTATAAGCATAATGATTGAAGATTTCTACCATTAAATTAATTTTATCGAGCTTTTGATAGCATTACATGTACTCTTCTTTGTGAGTGAGAGTTTATTTGAATTGATGTCTATTAAGAGTTAACTAATATAAACTCATAAAAATATTGAATCTGTGCAATAAAAAAATGCTTATCAACTTAAACTAATAAGCCATTCAGATTACAAATCATAAATATTAATCAATTTTGCTGGCATTTGAAATTGTCTTCCAAATTTGACATGAAATACAATGATAATAAGAATCATAGGAGAAATAAGTAAAATATTACTTGAGGTCATGTATCCTCTTGGAGCTCAATGTGTTAGAAGCATGGCTATAGTCATGGGACCAACTCCGCCAAGTACAGGAGTAATAGCTGATGCCACCCTAGAGGCCTCCTCAAAACAAACATCGCCAACTAGCGGTATCCTCGAGCACTCTCGCATCTGAAATATTAAGACAAACTTAAGGAGCGATAAAATAAATATTTCAAATCAATAAAAATGACTTACACCATAAGGAGTCCAAAGAAAATGTAACTTTTCCATGAGACTATGCACTTGATAATAACATGATAACATAAGGTGTTCAATCTCTTAGTCAACCTCGGAAAGTGTTCAACCCGTAGAAAATATAAGATTATATGACTAAATATTTATTTTGAAAACCTCTATATTCATAAGATTATAGGAGAAGCATTGATCATGGTCCTCTAATTAATATACAGAGGAGATTAGTTAGTGTTGCATAGGTTTTCATAGTGAGACAACTTGCGAGCAATTCATGAAAATACTGAGAAAAAAAATGGTTCTGACTATTTTATTTATTAAAGAGTAATCAAGCACCTCATTAACAGCAAGGTTTCATCTCTAATGACACTTTCTAAAAAATAATGAACTAAAATCATTACCCTATCCAAACAAAAATTGCAGGAAAAGGTCGGTAACTTCAATTATATATCAATAAAAGCTTTCCAGCATACAAGAAAGCATATGACAATACTAGTTATTCATAAATAAAAATATAGAAGTCTAATGGTCCCTAACATTGAATCTTGAATGACCATGGAACACGTAGATCTTAGCTGATCCTATCAAACAATTAGCCATTCAGCCATCCTTCTTACCACCCCCACCCCCCACACGCCAATTTCCATCACAAATAAGTTGTTGAATCTTATGACACTTGAGAGCATCCTTTTCGTTAAAACATTATGACTTCTGCAAGAATTCTCTTAATCTTGGGATGAAATTAATGGAACATAATGTTGATTCAAATAATGCCAATCCACAGATTACTTGTTCCATTGCAGATGTTCAATTAATCTCTTCAAGGTTTGATCAAATGCTTCTTTACTAGATTATCATTTTTACATCATGCATTCGTAAGACAGGATTTGTTCGAATACGATGCAAGTACTAGAAAGAGGAGTTATATCTACTAGTTAGATAGCTCTATGCATGCTTAAGTGCTAGAATAAAGTTCAAATCTTTTGAACGTGAAGCCATCATCAATGCTCAAAATAAGTCCATCAAAAATACAAAAAAGTACAAACAAATAGAATGGTAAACATCAAAAGTCTACAGAAAAATTATGAGAACAATAAGAAGGAACCACTACCACAAAACTAAATTAATCACGTCAATCAGATATATATGAGCAACAAAGTTTGAATTATATGTAGCTAGCAGAATTATTCCCAATTTAACCTACAAGGTCACTTCAACTTACATCAACAGCATTGATTCCAACATCTATAACAACAGCACCGGGTTTTAGCCAGCTACCCCTCACCATATTTGGAACTCCAGTTGAAATGAGTATATCAGCCTGTCTTGTGATTTCTTCAGGATTTTGAATGTATGATGCTTATTGTTGCATTTGCTCTCAAAAAGAACTAGCGATTAGTAAGATCATTGAAAGTAAAAGAGTTATACAAACTCAAATAGAGTAGCCTTATCGATGCGTGATAGAGTCTCTCTGGGACTATAGCTTGGTACTTTTAGTACTATTGGCTATATAATTGAGTAGAAGGTTTACACTTGATAATGAAACCTTAATGATATTACACTATGGGATACCCAACAACAACGATAACAAAGAAGCCTTTATCCCACTATATGGGGTCACTACATTAATCATTTTTCTCCAATGTGTCATTAAATGTCATATTCTCATCTAATCCAAATAAAAGGGTCATCTATACTTCCTAACCAAGACTTTTAAGTCTACCTCTATCTTTCTTAATATATTGAATCAAATTTATCTACTCTCTAATTGGGTCATTGGACGATCGATTTTATGTAATCAAACATTCTAAGGCGACTCTCTAATCTTATCCGCCACTAGCTAACGTGGATACGATTCCTATTTCTAGTCTTTCAAGATTCGTTAGATTCTTGTAATCAAACCAATGGCACAACTTCATGCCTAGATTGATGTCGCACCTTATTATTTTGATTTGATGAGACAAATCTTGTGAAAAATATTTGCATTCACAAGAGATTAAGTTATGTATGCATTTAAATTCCTAAATTTTGGATAAGATTTAAGTGTGAACTTGAAGTTTTTTTAAGAATCAGATTGAGAAATATTCCATCAATTATATCTGTTAACTTAGTGATACGGATTCTATGAACAGATGATTTGAGACAATTTAGTAAGTTTGAATCAACAAATTTATATTTTCAATTTACAATTATCTGTGTATAAGTTGGATGCATGATTCCTTTGAGTACAGTACAAAATGTGACTAATTTTGTAGAAAGTCATATATTTGCATTGACATGAAGCAAGAAATTCTTACTTCGGTGAATCATACATTTGACCTACTTTTTTCAACATATCTTGTTATTGGCTTGCAAATATTTCTTGATTTGTTGAAATTTGATACAACCAGGATTCCAATTGTAGTTGATATATTGCAATTACATGTTGAGTTGTTCTAATTTTTTATTGATTTCTTCAAATTTATTGATCATTACATTATCATTTAGATTCTAATTATCAAATTATCTATTCATAACTAAATAAATCAACTTTTGAACATTTAGTTATATTTGACTGTGAATCCTAATTTTCTTTTACAATATGCATACATTGTATCACTCTAGTTACATTTCAAAATCATAACCATAAATCTTCATGCATCATGGCATTTAGAGTCTATGATTGAAACATCATGTTGACTAAATATAGGATATATTAAATGAATTAATAAAATAATAATAAATAAAGCAACTTAAATAGAATCGAGTAAGCAATGGTTTTAAACAAATACAACATAACATGAGCTTCAAAATTATATTATTATATTCAATGAGTAGTATGATTTTCAAAATTCTAAATTGGATTGATAATGTTTAAAAAATGCAATCTCTTTAATTCCCAAAGGACATAATGTGTCAAATGAAAACTAGTGAAAAATATTCAAGTATTTTAGCAAAGTATTACTACTAAACCGGCATGGCGGATCTGAAACAAACTTAAAAGAGTAGAGCTCGTCATTTGTTGTATATAGGGATCAATTCCATGATCAATTCAAGTATTTTAATAAGATTAATATGACATGTTTGAGTATTATACAAGCTTTATAAGTATTATTTGAGTATTCACTAAAGGTGTTAAGCATGAAATTAGGAATGAACAAAGCTACATTGTTCAAAAAATATGGAATGAGGCCTTATGCATGGTTTTATATTAAAAAAAATGGTATAGCCACTCACCTTTAGGATTGTTGAACATATATTTAATCCTAAGAAAAACTTAGTAACAATACGTATAAAGCCTTCTGAAAACACAGTAACAAAAAAATCATATATATATATATATATTTATATATGCCACCCAAATTCGTAAGGTGGGACAATATTTATAGTGTTGGTGAGATTCGAATCCAAGAACTTAGTGATAACTTTTAATGCATTTACAACCAGACTAATTACCACCCATGAAAAAATAATCATATATGATTGGATTTGATCTTAAATTATAATTCATGAATATTCATTATAAGGTATTTTAAAGGTCAAAAATGATATTTAGTCAAAATGTATCTATATCTGATGATTTTGAATCTAAATTTGTAGATATTGGACCAATTTCATAAAACTAAAAGTACTAGTATGAGATCATATAAATAGAGATTGAACCGCACCTAAAAGTAAAGTATAATCAAGACCTTGTTAATTAATCAAATGAGCAATCTATGAAATTTATGATGAATTATTTATTAATATTATTCCTATAATGGATGATCAAATTGATGTCAATTTTATTTTTAGTTCATGTTTTCTTGATCCTCAAATTCATAGAATAAATCGCATGTCAAGAGCTAAGTGGCATTAATATTTCAAAGAGTTTGTTAATAACAAATGACTTCAAAGAAGATTCAAATGTAAAAACTCCATCCATCTAATCAATTCTAAAGGTGCATAAATCATCACAGTTAATGTTCAGCTCTCTGATTTAGTTTTCTTCAAAGAGGCCATCTGTCCATACGTCAAAACATATTTTTATAGTTCGTTTGCTTTTAATTTCCTTATCAAATCATTTTTTGTGATTTTGATGTAGATCATTATCAGCATCCCTTAGGATGTATATTACTATTTTAATATTTTATTATTTGAAAAATCATTTACATATTTCCAATGATTTTCATGAATTGCATAAGGATATTCACAGAACATAAACTATTAATTATGTCAATTATAAACTTCAAGCTAATGTGAATATGGGTGTGGAGTTTAAGTTTAGTGATAAAGTTATGATGTGTATGAATTGTAAATGGTTTTCATTAAGAACATTCAAAAAATACAAAAAAGACAAGATAATTCAAAAAATTGTAGCACATTAGAACTACCGTCTACAAACTAAAACATTCAGAAAATTATGGTAGTAATATAGCTTTAAATATGCTTGATTTGACCTTATTTTATGAATCCGGTATAATTTTCTTGCATTATTCTATCTATTCACCTCCTTGTGAACCTGCATCCAATCCTTTATCATATATATGTTCTTGAGCCTATTCTAAATGATAAAATTGCATTTGCAATAATATATTCTAGAGATATCTTGTTCACTACTGATGCATGTTTGTTTGTAATAACTTATAGCATATTTTGTAAAAAGCAAAAAATTCATGATGTCATTTGCATGATAAATATCAAATGCTAACTTCATTTAAACCAATTTTTGTCAAGACACCTAGATTGATGTGTGAAATTGTAGCCTTATTTTTGGTTGTTGTTTCTTCTACAAGATAATTGTTTTTGAGACAATAGTTATTTTTTGTTGGGTATTACTACATTATAGAGTGTGGTGCCAAACAAGTCGAGCTTAAGTAAACTCACAATGTGTTCGTGTTTGGCTCATTCAAATTTTTGTTTGTTCAAATTTGTTAATAAATATCATGTTCATGTTTAGCTTATTTGAATTTGAGCTAAATAGGAACAATTTTTGAACATATAAAAAAGAAGCTAAACAAAGCAGAATCATTCTACTTATATGTTAACCAATTAAGAAATCTTGAAAAATATAAAATTGATAATATATAATTTAAAGGCATAAATATGCATTTATATTAGGTCATTAATAAGCCAAAGATAGAACAAAACTTTATTTGTATTTAGCTCGGTAAGAAAACATGTCTAAAATAATTGTTTAACATAAGCTCGTTTACTTGACGAATGAATCAAACAAGAACTTCCTAGAAAACTGAACATAAGTTGTTAGCAAAAGATGAGCTTTTTTAACATTCCTAATTCCTACTTCTATTCTGTCATTCTACAAGTATATTTGATCTTGCAACATTTCTAATGGCAACTTTTCTAAAATGGACTTGATTTGACTCCTATTTCATATTGCACCAAGTGAATTTATGAGTTCATCTTGTGAATCAATCTTGTAATCACAAGAACAATTATTTTATGTGGCTACTTGAATGCTAATAATTTAAATATTTAAGCATGAACTTGAAGGTTATCTAGATTAGATTTGGTTGATCTTGCCAATCATATATATTAACCGAGAATAAAATTTATTTTTATGATGATATGAGGCATATAATTTAACAACTTAGATTGAATAAAATTTATTCTTCCCATTTTTAATTTGGCGTATGAAAGTTGAATGTGCAATTCTTTCAAGTGTGACTACCTATTTAAGGCCTAGATTTCTTACTATGGCCTATCATTTTCTTGACCTAGTTTCTTCAACTTATCTTGTTATTGCTTGTAAATATTTCTGGTTCTATTTTAACTTGATACAGTTAAGATTCTAATTTTGATGAACAAATTATAATTACTAATTGATTTTGCATAGTTCAAATTCCTCATAAATTTATTCAATCATCTAATATTTTTTGGGTTTTAGTTCTCATAGTTATTAAAATGATAAGCCATTTTTTTGGTATTTAGTGGCCTTTAATTTGTTAATTTTAATCCTTTTAGTTACATTAAGAAACACCAACCCAAAATCATTTTACATTATTACCTATAATCCTCAATATTTTCAAATCATCATTCAAGAGGATGAAAGATGCAAAGCGATGATAACGATATCGAGCTTAAACAAATTTTAAAAATACTAAATCTCATAGGGTAAAAAAAGAAAACAAGATACGCAATAATAATGCAGCATTCCAACAATATTGCTTCTTCCTATAACAAACTCTCTTCCCCTTGATTTCAACATTATACCTCATAGCTCCATGCAACCTTCGAGTACATGGGGCAAATAAAGGGTCCTTGCATGGCAAGCGACCAATATTCATGGAAACCATCAACATCTTTCTCAATGGTAACGATTCAAAACTTTTTCTTCATTTATGTGCTGCCAATAACCAGTACATAATCAATAGTACACCATTATGTAGGCCAAGTAGATATGGAGGATGCTAGTTGCGAACAAATAACTAAATGACATACCTGAGGTAATGGCAACTGTACAAGAATGCCATGGACTAAAGGATTGTTGAACTCGAGATATGCTTGATAACTTCTTCCTGCAATCTTGCAAACTAACTTCAAAAGATGCAATGCCCACCTCTTCACAAGCTTTCTTCTTGTTGGACATAGGTTTGAGAATCCTTTCAAGCCTACTAGAACAAGCCAACCACAACAATGTTGAATCCTTAATCCTTCTACTTACTCAATTTCATCTCGATCTTCTTTGCAACTAGTTTTCCATCAATAATTGTTGATGATGATTTTGTCATTCCTAGTATGAATATTTAAACAAAATTACAAGGAAAGATAACTCCAAATACATTTGAGCAAATTATCAGTTTAATTATCTTATAAGAACTCATGAAATACTAAAAAATGTTTATGAAAGAGGGGCAAAATCAATGATACGGGAAAGCAGAAGCACCAACTTTATTGAATTTAATACAAAAAATACATATCTTATTTCCCTCAAAATATCAACCAAGAACCAACACAAATACATATCTTATTTGCCCCTTTTCATCATCACAAGCTATGAGAGCCGCTTTGAAAGATGATAACAAGCTCGTAAGGTATGAGATTTCTAAAGATGATGAAGATTAAGAGGATTTTTGCTCAAAATATTAAACAATTCTCGAAGAAACTTTACAATCTAACAAGTCGAGATAAAGAGAAGGTTGGATGATGTATACTCTTTACCATAATTCCATAAGAGTGAAGTGACAATGAAGTGAAAGTGGGCTGATTTGAAATGGTTAGGATAACTCCATGATAAGGTGGAGATTGCAGGATAAAATCATGAAAAATTCATCTACATCCCCTTACTATCATTGACGAAGCCTCACGACCGGAAATGCCAACATGGTGTGTATTATTTTTTAGCATTCTAACAATAGAACCATGCAGCTAAACTAAATAATATTTGAATGAAATAAGTCGTGTTTAGGTGGACCATTGTAGAATTTGTTTTATTGTCTACTAATAGGTCGCCGATTTCCACATAAAGCTAAGTAGTCGCATTTTGCTAGGTGTAAACGAGCCGTGGCGAGCCTTTGTCGTTTTCATGTTAAATAACTCTTTCAATGTTCGTATTATTGAAAGGAAGAAATGGCTCAAAATGCACAATTTAAAAAATCTATAAGAGGAAAGATTTGAACGCCAATATTTTGTAACATAAAAAACTTAACTTAAAATACTTGTAACTTTGATAAATATATGTTTATATATATATATAATATAATTTTTATTTATTAAATCAGAAACATTGAATGATGATAGTTTAAGATTTATAATTTAATTTATATCGATTATATAACGAGAATAAATCTGTCATAATCTTTTTTTGACAACTCTATTTTGCATCATGTTTGTGATATGACCCATGATAAATTCATATTTTAATAAATGGAAACATTTTTTAAAGAACGCAGTGCAACATGCAAAAGCCAAACTACATTCTTTATTATAAAATCGTAGTTCTTCCACAGTAGCCATCCGAACTTACGTTGGTTGTCCTAACAACAAATATCACTTCAAGCTATTAGTGAAGTTTTTCAATAACACTTACATGCCAAAAAAGCACAAATAGAAGGAAAGTTTGCTTTAAGATATGTTAAATTAAAATGTTCAATGCCAATTCTATTACTCAAGTAGCACCTTCTAGAAGTAAAACAGAATGCTTATGGAGGGACAAGAAGGTTCTTTCTTGATGGATCTCCAAACCTCAAATTAGAGAGTTACACACTTCCTAAGAATAACAAATAATCTACCCAATCAAAGTCAAATGCAAGAGTACAAGCAATTAATAAGATTTACAATGATGCAAATTTGAAATTCTATACTCATTAGATTAGCAAATCATATATATTGATATTTATTTTGTTATCTAAAATGTCATAGTTTTAAATTTTCTCATTTCTTTATTATAAGTGTAACTACTTCGATTGATGCTAAATATGGGTATTGTTCTCTCAAAATATCAAATGATAGAAATAGCTAGATATAAAGAAAGGCATAGCATATAGATAATGAATTTCTGTTAATAAAATATCAAATGATAGAAATAGGCAAGTATATTAGGATTAAACTCAAAAGCCAATCATTTCTTTCTTCCTTTCACAAGGTTTTGCATAATGTATCATTAAGAATTGATTTAAGCAAGGCAACAAGAATGAAACCCATAGGAAATAGCATGTAGCATGACAAAACCCCCATATTTTTAATTTCAGATTTCATTCTACTCATGTGCAAGAGATAAAACAAATGAAATCCATAGGAGATAGCAAGTAGCATGGCAAAACCCCCTTTCTATTTAATTTCAGATTTCACTTTTTTCAGATTTCATTCTACTCATGTCAAGAGATAAAACAAATGAAATTCATGGAGATAAGTATGGAAAAACCCCTTCTTTTAATTTCAAATTTCAATTTTTTCGATTTCATTCTACTCATGTGCAAGAGATAAAACAAATGAAATTCATAGGAGATAGCAAGTAGCATGACAAAAATCCCTTTAGGTAAAAATATTTTAGCAAGTGTAATACCTTTGTACAACAAATCAACTAATTTTCCCCTTAGGTAAAGCAATTTCAACAAACACAATACCTCTCAAAAGCCAATCGATTCAATTTCCCCCTCAGGTAAAATAATTTCAGCATGCTTTATATATTTCAAACAACAAATTGATCTAATTTCCCCTTAGGTAAAACCAATTTCAGCAATTTCCCCATATCCAGAAATTTTTTCAGCATAGGAAATACATAGGTGCTCATAAAAACAGCAAATAGCACAATATTTGGGCCATACATCATCCCAAAGCATTTTCAGCAAGATAAACACCATAAAATCCATAGATAATAGGAAATAAAATAAGATTTGGGCCATACATCATCCCAAATCTCCAAAGAAAACTCTTAGCATCATTTCAACCAAAGAAAAGACACATCCACTTTATTTTATCACAAGAAATGAAATTCTATGTATGTAAAAATAAGCTTAGGGTTGAGAGGAAACAACCTAATTTCGGTTGCAAAGAAGGAAGAATGAAAGGGGTTCGGCTACTCTGAAGGACGGACAGGAGAAAGGAAGAACAAAACCGCACAAGGGAGCGTCGGTCGGCTGCTCCAGACGGCAACCACGAAAGGGAAAGGGACGGACAGCTTTGATCGAGCCTCGATTTCACGCCTCGAGAGTAGAATGCCGAGAGCAACAGAGAACGAGGCAACCGTGAGGGAATGCCGTGAGAGTCGAGCAGCGAAGGAATCGCGAGCAGCAGAGCAGAGGAATCGCGAGACCGGCAGTGTCGTGCGTGAGAATGCCGAGAGTAAGAGGAATCGCGTGAGGGGGAAGAGCCGAGAGTAGGGAGCGTGAATGAGAGTCGATTTAGAGGGCTTTTAAGGGATTAAGCACCCTTTAGTTAATCTAATTACAAATTAATATTATTTCACATCAAATTTCATAAATTTATTTCATGTAATAAATCTTAATAATATGGGTGTAAATCTTAGTTATTTCTATTGTGCCAAACGAACGCCATCTATTTGATGTTTTAAGAACGTGGCAAAAGGAAATTGATTCAAATCATCGTCGCCAAATTGATCGATTTCATGCGATAATTTGAATCGACGCGGAAGATGGTCTTTGATAGGTTTCGACGTTTTGAAGTTAAAGGCGCGATCAATTTCGCGAACAGGTTACATCGGGCTTTCCGATATGCGTATTTTCACTAAGACTTTAATTATTTGAGTTCTTAATTGATTGATATTTTCCAATTAATTAATTTTAATATTTTGACATATTATATAATTTTCAAATCAATGCAAGATTAATTAATCATTGGCATTTTAATTTCTATTTATTTAATTTGAAAGAAAGTCAATAAATACCTACTTAGCATCAATCGCAACCGTAGTTACACTTATAATAAAGAATGCTATGAGAAAATTTAAAAACTATGACATTTTAGATAACAAAATAAATATCAATATATATGATTTGCTAATCCAATGAGTATAAAATTTCAAATTTGCATCATTGTAAATCTTATTAATTGCTTGTACTCTTGCATTTGACTTTGACTGGGTAGATTATTTGTTATTCTTAGGAAGTGTGTAACTCTCTAATTTGAGGTTTGGAGATCCATCAAGGAAGAACCTTCTGTTTGTCCCTCCCGCAAGCATTCTATTTTGCTTCTCTGCAAAGAAGTGTTACTGAGTAATAGAATTGAACATTTTAATTTAACATATTTTAAAGCAAACTTTCCTTCTATTTGTGCTTTTGTGGCATGTAAGAGTTATTGAAAAGCTTCACTAATAGCTTGAAGTGATGTTTGTTGTTAGGACAACCAACGTAGAGTTCTGGATGGCTACTGTGGAAGAACTTGCCCTAACTTTGCATAATAAAGAATGTAGTTTGGCTTTTGCATGTTGCTAACGTTGCATGTTCTTTTAAAAAATGTTTCCATTTATTCTGGAAACAAATGAATTTATCATGGGGTTGTCATATCACAAACATGATGCAAAATGTAGAGCTCTCAAAAAAGCTCACTATTCATGAACTTGTATTCGTGCTAACTAAGCATAATCTGAATAAATATTCATGCTCGATTTATAAATAAACATGAACATCATATTCATTCAATCGTGACTGATTTACCAAATAAAAAATTATATTATATATATATAAACACATATTTATCAGTAGTATGGCTTAGTGTTAAAGCTTTTGTTTTGTTATGCAAAATTGCCCAGTTCAAATCTTTTCTCTTCTGATTTTTGAATTATTGCATTTTGAGCCATTTCGGTTGCCATTTCGAATAATTCAAATGCATAAAAGAATTTGAGTTATTTCAAAAGAGCGAAAACAAGGTTTGGCTTGCCCAAGCTTGGCTTTACCCTAAGAAAATGCGCAGAATTTTCATTACTTAGCTTTATGGAGAAATGGCTTTGACCTATTAGGATGATAGACAAATTCTACAATGGTCCACCTAAACACAAACTTATTTCATTCAAATATTCCTTGATGGTTTAGTCCAAACGATGGTTCTATTGTTAAATGCTATGGCAAAATAATACACACCATGTTGGCATTTCCAGAGGCTTAACTGAGATAGTAAGGGATTGATGCAATTAGATGAATTTTCATGATTTTATCCCAATCTCCACCTTATCATGGAGTTATCCTAACCATTTCAAATCAACTTTCACTTCATTGTCACTTCAGCTATGGAATTATGGTAAAAGAGTACATCATCCAACCTTCTCTTATCACTTGTCGAGATTGTAAAGTTTCTTGAGAACTGTTTTTTAATATTTTGAGCAAAAATCCTCTTAATCTTCATCATCTTTGAGCAAATCTCATGCACGAGCTTGTTATCATCTTGAGTGATCTCATACCTTGAGCTTGTTATGAAAAAGGGGCAAATAAGATATGTATTTGTGCTATTCTGTTGATATTTTGAGAAATAAGATATGTATTTTTGTATTAAATTCAATAAAGTTGGTGCTTCGCAAGTATCATTGATTTTACCCCTCTTTCATAAACATTTTTTAGTATTTCATGAGTTCTTATAAGATAATTAAATGATAATTTGCTCAAATTTATTTGGAGTTATCTTTCCTTGTAATTTTGTTTAAATATCCATCTACAGTAGGAATGACAACCGAGTCATCATCATTATTGATGGAAAACTAGTTGCAAAGAAGATCGAGATGAAATTGCTAGTGAAGTAGCAAGGATTAAGGATTGAATTGTTCGGTAATTAGTAGGCTTGAGAAAGGATTCTCAAACCCATGTCAACAAGAAGAAAGCTCAAGAGGTGGGCATTGCATCTTTTGAAGTTAGTTTGCTCAAGATTGCGAGGAAGAAGTTATCAAGCATATCTCAGTTCAACAAATAATCCTTTAGTCCATGGCATTCTTGTACAGCCATTAACCTAGGTATGTCATTCGTTTCGAACTAGCATCCTCCATATCTACTTGGCCTACATAATGGTGTTTTTTACATTGATTCTCAGACATCATACAAAATGAAGAAAAGTTTTGAATGTCATACCATTGAGAAAGATGTTGATGGTTTCCATCTTAGAATTGGTGCTTGCCATAAGGCAAGGGACTTTATTTGCCCCATGTAAAAGGTTGCATGGAGCAAGAGGTATAATGTTGAAATCAAGGGAAGAGATTTGTTATAGGAAGAAGCAATATTGTTGGAATGCCTGCTGCATTATTATTGTAGGTATCTTGTTTTCTGTTTTTTGCCCTATGAGATTTAGTATTTTTTAAAAATTTGGTTAAGCTCTGATATCATTATCATGTCGCATCTTTCATCCCTCAATGATGATTTGAAAATATTGAGGGATTATAGGTAATAATGTAAAATGATTTTGGGTTAGTGTTTCTTAATGTAACTAAAAGGATGCAATTTATGCGAATCACACGAGCACTTAAAATTAACAAATTAAAGGCCACTAAATACCAAAAAAATGGCTTTTCTGCATTTTAATAACTATGAGAACTAAAACCCAAAAAATATTGCCATGATTGAATAAATTTATGAGGAATTTGAACTATGCAAAATCAATTAGTAATTATAATTTATTCATCAAAATTAGAATCTTAACTCAGATCAAGTTAAAATAGAACCGTAAATATTTACAAGCAATAACAAGATAAGTTGAAGAAACTAGGTCAAGAAAATGATAGGCCATAGTAAGAAATCTAGGCCTTAAATAGGTATAAGGAAATGATATCTTTGTAAATAGGTAGTCACACTTGAAAGAATTGCACATTCAACTTTCATACACCAAATTAAAATGGGAAGAATAAATTTTATTCAATCTAAGTTGTTAAATTATATGCCATATCATCTGTTAATAAAAATAAATTTTTATTCTCGGTTAATATATATGGTTGGCACAAGATCAACCAAATCTAATCTAGATAACCTTCAAGTTCATGCTTAAATATTTAAATTATTAGCATTCAAGTAGCCACATAAAATAATTGTTCTTGTGATTACAAGTAAGATTCACAAGATGAACCTGTGAAACATAAATCCACTTGGTGCAATATGAAATAGGAGTCAAATCAAGTCCATTTTAGAAAAGTTGCCATTAGAAATGTTGCAAGATCAAATATACTTGTAGAATGACACGAGAATAGAAGTAGGAATTAGGAATGTTAAAAAAGCTCATCTTTTTCTTGTTTAATTCATTTGTCAAGTAAACGAGCTTATGTTAAACAATTATTTTAGACATGTTTTCATTCTGAGCTAAATACAAATAAAGTTTTGTTCTATCTTTGGCTTATTAATGACCTAATATAAATACATATTTATGCCTTTAAATTATCTATTATCAATTTTATATCTTTCAAGATTTCTTAATTGGTTAACATATAAGTAGAATGATTCTATTGTGTTTAGCTTCTTTTTTATATGTTCAAAAATTGTTCCTATTTAGCTCAAATTCAAATAAGCTAAACATGAACATGATATTTATTAACAAATTTGAACAAACAAAAATTTGAATGAGCCAAATGAACACATTGTGAGTTTACTTAAGCTCAACTTGTTTGGCACCACACTCTATAATGTAGTAATACCCAACAAAAAATAACTATTGTCTCAAAAACAATTATCTTGTAGAAGAAACAACAACCAAAATAGGGCTACAATTTCACACATCAATCTAGGTGTCTTGAAAAAAATTGGTTTAAATGAAGTTAGCATTTGATATTTATCATGCAAATGACATCATGAATTTTTTGCTTTTTACAAAATATTCTATAAGTTATAACAAACAAACATGCATCAGTAGTGAACTAGATATCTCTAGAATATACTATTGCAAATGCAATTTTATCATTTAGACTAGGCTCAAGAACATATATATGATAAAGGATTGGATGTAGGTTCACAAGGAGGAGAATAGATAGAATAATGCAAGAAAATTATACCAGATTCATAAAATAAGGTCAAATCAAGCATATTTAAAGCTACATTACTACCATAATTTTCTAAATTTTTAGTTAGATATATAATGCTACAATTTTTGAATGATCTTGTCTTTTGTATTTTGAATGTTCTTAATGAAAACCTTTCTAAATTTATACACATCATAACTTTATCACTAAACTTAACTCCACACCCATATTCACATTAGCTTGAAGTTTATAATTGACATAATTAATAGTTTTTGTTCAAATATCCTTATGCAATTCATGAAAATCTTGGAAATATGTAAATGATTTTTCAAATAATAAAATATTAAAATAGTAATATACATCCTAAGGGATGCATAATGATCTACATCAAAATCACAAAATGATTTGATAAGGAAATTAAAGGCAAACCAACTATAAAATATGTTTTGACATATAAGATGGCCTCTTTGAAGAAACCTAAATCAGAGAGCTTAACATTAACTGTGATGATTTATGCACCTTTAGAATTGATTAGATGGATGGAGTTTTTTACATTTGAATCTTCTTTCAAGTCATTTGTTATTAACAAACTCTTTGAAATATTAATGCCACTTAGCTCTTGACATGAGATTTATTCTAATTTGAGGATCAAGAAAACATGAACTAAAAATAAAATTGACATCAATTTGATCATCAATTATTGGAATAATATTAATAAATAATTCATCATAAATTGCCTTATTAGATTGCTCATTTGATTAATTAACAAGGACTTGATTGCAGAAAGACTAGAAATAGGAATCACGGGTATCCACGTTAGCTCTAGTGGCAGATAAGATTAGAGAGAGTCACCTTAGAAGGTTTGATTACATAAAATGCTGACCGTCCAATGACCCAATTAAGAGAGTAGATAAATTTGATTCAGCTATGTTAAGAAAGATAGAGGTAGACTTAAAAAGTCTTGGTTAGGAAGTATAGATGACCCTATTTTATTTGGATTAGATGAGAATATGACATTTAATATGACACATTGGAGAAAAATGATTAATGTACCAATATAGGGATAAAGGCTTGTTGTCGTTGTTGTTGGGTATCCCCATAAAACATCATTAAGGTTTCATTATTAGGTGTAAACCTTCTACAGTCCTCAAATTATATAGCCAATAGGAGTAGTAAAAGTACAAGAAGCTATAGTCCTGCAGTGGCTATCAGATCGATAAAGTTACAGAGCTACTTTATTTGAGTTTGCATAACTCTTTTACTTTCAATGATCTTACTAATCGGATAGTTCTTGAGAGCAAATGCAACAATAAGCATCGCACATTCAAAACTAAAACCAAGAAATCAAGACAGTGATATACTCATTTCAACCGGAGTTCCAAATATGGTGAGGGTAGGCTAAAACCATGTCTGTTATAGATGTTGGAATCAATGCTGTTGATGTAAGTTGAAGTGACCTTCTAGGTTAAATTGGGAATAATTCTGCTAGCTACATATAATTCTGCAAACTTTGTTGCTCATATATATCTGATTGACGGATTAATTTAGTTTTGTAGTAGTGGTTCCTTCTATTGTTCTCATAATTTTTCAGACTTTTGATGTTTAAATCCATTCTATTTGTTTGTACTTTTGTATTTTTGATGGACTTATTTTGAGCATTGATGATGGCTTCAATGCTCAAAAGATTTGAACTTTATTCTAGCACTTAAGCATAGCTATCTAACTAGTAGATATAACTCATCTTTCTAGTACTTGCATATTTGAGCAAATCTGTGTTACAATGCATGATGTAAAAATGATAATCTAGTAAAGAAGCATTTGATCAAACCTTGAAGAGATTAATTGAACATATGCAATGGAACAAGTAATCTGTGGATTGGCATCATTTGAATCAACATTATGTTCCATTAATTTCATCCCAAGATTAAGAGAATTCTTGCAGAAGTCATAATGTTTTAACGAAAAGGATGCTCTCAAGTGTCATAGACTACGAACAACTTCTGTTATGATGGAAATTGGCGGTGGGGTGGGGTAAGAAGGATGGTGAATGGCTAATTGTTTGATAGGATCCTAAGATCTACGTGTTCCATGGTCATTCAAGATTCAATGTTAGGAACCATTAGACTTCTATATTTTTATTTATGAATAACTAGTATTGTTATATGCTTTCTTGTATGCTGGAAAGCTTTTATTGATATATAATTGAAGTTACCGACCTTTTCCTGCAATTTTTGTTTGGATAGGGTAATGATTTTAGTTCATTATTTTTGAGAAAGTGTCATTAGAGATGAAACCTTACTGTTAATGAGGTGCTTGATTACTCTTTAATAAATAAAATAGTAGAACCATTTTTTTCTCAAGATTTTCATGAATTGCAAGTTGTCTCACTTTGAAAACCGTAGACTAACTAATCTCTCAGATATTAATTAGAGGACCATGATCAATGCTTCTCCTATAATCTTATGAATGTAGAGGTTTTCAAAATACATATTTAGTCATATAATCCATATCAAACTATATTTTCTGAACACTTTCCGAGATTGACTAAGAGATTGAACACCTTTCATTATCATGTTATTATCAAGTGCATAGTCTCATGGAAAAGTTATGTGCTCTTTCTCTTGGACTCCTTATGGTGTAAGTCATTTTATTGATTTGAAATATTTATTTTTATCGCTCCTTAAGTTTGTCTTAATATTTCAGGATGCAGAGAGTGCTCGAGGATACCGGCTAGTTGGTGATGTTTGTTATGAGGAGGCCTCTAGGGTGGCATCAGCTATTACTCTTGTACCTGGGAGTTAGTCCCATGACTATAGCCATGCTTCTATCTAACACATTGAGCTCTACCAAGAGGATACATGACCTCAAGTAATATTTTACTTATTTCTCCTATGATTCTTATTATCATTGTATTTCATGTCAAATTTGGAAGACAATTTCAAATGCCAGCAAAATTGATGAATATTTATGATTTGTAATTTGAATGGAATATTAGTTTAGTTGATAAGCATTTTTTTATTGCACAGATTCAATATTTTTATGAGTTTATATTAGTTAACTCTTAATAGACATCAATTCAAATAAACTCTCACTCACAAGAAGAGTACATGGAATGCTATCAAAAGCTCGATAAAATTAATCTAACGGTAGAAATCTTCAATCATTATGCTTATAATTTTCTAATATGGCAAGTGAGACCACAGAAATTCGACCCATAAATTTAACAAGACATGAATCAAAGCTGTGCGATCTAAAATAGATCTTGAATTTAACAATTGGAACATGACCGAGCTCTAAGAACCATGTTCATGACTATTTGAATGGATGCCAAACTTGTTCCGTGCTCTAAGACTAATGCTAGAAATAATCGATCTAATAATGGTAATGAGAACGACGATGGACCTCATTAAGATTGATGAATAGATCAACATCCCCGTAAGTGTTCTAATGGTCAAATTTTCAGCTCAATGTGATCGAGATCTTTTATTGAGCTCAATGTGATTGCTGGCTCAAGCCAATAGAAGACAAAAGGCGCCTTGCAACTTCAAAGATATATGTAGTAGCTCACGATTGTCCATTAAGGCTCATCCTATATATGATGAATTTTGCCACTGCCCTCGCACATCTAAGTTCCAAAATTCACATCGGACATCACCGGAAAAAATGAGAATCAAACCCTTTACTTTCTCGACTCTTAAAGAGAAAAAGACCTGAAAGAAATCGGTCAAAAGTATGGTGGTGAAACATGCAGAAGAAAATGATCTTCCTGTATATCAACAAACAAAAAGTTACACACAGACTGAAGGAAAAAATATGAAGATGTAGAGCAACAAACAGATACTGAGAAAGGGTTGAAAATTGAAGTGATAACGTATTGTAATAGTTATTTTTAGTAGGCATCTGGTTAGATAAAGATAGCATAACTGTTGGATATAGTCTATATAAGATGCAACCTATTTCTAAACAATACATATATACACATAGAGTATTATATATAACATACATTTTAAAGGACATCTACGGCATAAAATCAAGGATGCATTAATTAAGTAAAGAAATAATAGATAAGATCAAACAATTGGGGTGGGCATTAAATGACGTGGAACTAAACAAAAAAAAGTAGAATCGGATCCTATAGTTTATAACAAAGGTTCTCCAAAAGTTCGATTAAAGGTTGGGATAAATGAAGAATGTTTCACTATAAAGTGAGAATCCCAATCCAATAAATTATGAAAATCTAATTAATCTTTGTGATCCAAAATTTTAAATTAAATAAAAGATATCTATACAGAGTTAAATTTACAGAAATGGTAAGATAATACCTTCTTAGGATTCCAAGTTGGTAGAGTTCCATATTTCCCAAGAATGCATGCTCACGTAAGAAAACTTATCCATGAAATCTAGTCTGCTTATCACCAATAATCCCCACAAGAACAGACCCCATCTTTGAAATGGTGAAACCTGTTATTGTCCCTCACTAATATGGTTCTCCCAGTAATCCCAGATATGAGCAATATGACAATCACCACATATGTAAGTTTTTAAATACATTAATTATGATCTCTTATGCTTTAATGAGACCTAGGCCAACGCTAACCTCTCGCTATGTCAAGCAAGTATTCCTCGAGTCATCCACATTTGAAAAGTTATTATCGTGAACGTAGCCCATTCTCTTCATCTTTCTTGTTAAATCCTTCAAAGTCCTAGATTTCTTCGAAGCGGATGATTTCGATCCCAAAGATGGAAGGTGTGTGACTCATTATCTATCCGATCCAACTTACCTGTGTTCCTTCTTCACACCTCTTGATTTCATCTCTCTTATATGATCACCTTCCACATTACTCTTGATGAATAGATGTTTGCCATCAAAATATAGTGGCCGTAATTTTCAATCTAATTCAAAGAGCTTCTCTGAAATGACCTAAATCAACCTCTTTATGCAACCGACAAGCCCCAAGCAAGGCTCCCCAGGTTGACACCTCAGGCTCTATTGGCATTTTATTGATTACTTGATTAGCTTCTTCTAGGAATCCTGCTCATCCTAAAACATCCACCACACAAGTGTAGTGCTCAGCTCGAACCTCAACTTCATGTTCCTCTAACATGCTGATGAAGCAGTTTATTCCTTTTTCAACTTGCCCATCGTGTCGCGAGATGGAAGAGAGAGGAAGGTTACACCGCTTGGTTTTACATTTTCGCATTTGGTTGAATAGCTCAAAGACCTCACCGCTTTGTCCATGCTTTCCATATCTACTTATCATTGAATTCCATACCCCAATATTTCTCATTCATGTGATCAAAGTACATTCTAGCATCTTCTAGTAACCCACATTTTGATTACATGTCAACCATTGCAATCGCCTAAAATTACTGAGCTATAAGAGAACCCTCTCTTGATCATAATGGTATGAAGCATCTTCCCAAGTTCAAGGGCTGGCATGCTTGCATAGAGGTTAAACAAAGGAACAAGAGTTAGTGGTTCATAAATCACCCCTTCTTTGGTCATTCTAAAGAACAAGGCCTGCTTCTTGAAATCACATTTTGAGTATCCCATTAGCATCATATTCCATGAAACTAATGTTTGTTCTGCCATCTGATCAAACAGCTCTCTTGCTTCATCGATTTTTCCGCATGCCAACAATGCTGATATCATCACATTATTGAGATAAACATCTTTTTCTCGAGCCTTCTCATAAACCTTGTAGGCATAGTTCATGGAATCACATTTGCATACAAATAAACAAGCATGCAGCGAAGAATTTTATGATCTTCCCTGATGTTTCTAATCATAAAGCTATGAATTTACTTCCCCTGCTATATCGAAAGGCTAATGCAAGAAGAGATTGCACTGCCTAAAGAAAACAATCGGCTTTATCCCATTAAGTTGCATTTGATAGAATAAACATAGCACATCGAATAATTACCATTTTGCTCGTGTCCATCCATCAAAGAATTCCGTGAGTAATTATTCCTTTCTACAGAAAATACTTTCCTTCTCTTAATCTATTGCATCTAGCATACATGTCAACCAACTCAGTCTCCACTACCACATTTAGTTTAGTCTCAACTCTAATCATGTAAGCATGAATTTGCTTTCCTAGATCTAGGCTCCCTTGATTAGCAGCTAGAGTTAACAGATTGGCAAGGGTGAATTGGTCAGGCATGAATGCTAATCTCATCTTATGATAGAGATGAACTCGCTTCTACATTATCTTCTTCTACATATCCCGAACTTAGAGCATTCCATGAGACTTCACTCCTCTCATCCAATTTATCAAAGGCATGGTGAGCTTTACGGGCAACCACACTTTGCATACATATCGATACAAGTATTACATCAATATCGAGGGATCTCCTTATCGTAACCATGAAACCGCCACCCAGATCCAAATCGCCAATGCAAAGACATGCCATGAGACCACTGCCTAAATTAAACCTATCGCATCGATGACCAGAATCCTGCATTCTTGAGAATTGATGAAGAGCCTCTTCATGGAACCCAAGGTGAGCATAGCTAGCTATTATAGAGTTCCAGCTGACTTGATTCTTTTCCCTCATTAGTTCAAACACCATCCTGCTATTATATTCATCACCACAGCAGGCATACATATCAATAAGAGAATTCTCTACAAAAACATCAGATTCATACCCAAAAACAATTAGTTTTGAATGCACTAGCTTCCCTTTACTTAAAGATCTCAGGGAGCCACACGCCCTTATAATAGTCACAAATGTGAAGTGATCAGGCACATCACCAACACTTAGCATCTCATGAAAAGCACACCAAGTTTCTTGCAACATTGAAAGCCTCACATAACCCCCAAGAATAGAATTCCAACTGATCACATTATCTACATGAATCTCATCAAAAGCAGCAACCGCATCATTCATCCATCCAAATCCAACATACCCATCAACTAAAGCCCCGCCCATAACTTGATTGCAATTTTCATGAGGTAAAATTTTTCAAGTCATGAAATATTTTCATACTTGTAAATTATCACAACTTTTATAAAAATGTAATTTATAAACCTTCAATAGAGATGGATTACTTTAGAGGATAAGAGCATTTTTTTTAGTACAAGATAGAGTTCTATCATTAATGTTCTTCATTAGTTGTAATTTTGTTCCTAAAGATCCGTGAAATATTTCAGTATCTTTACTTTTTTTTAACTCAGTTATATAGAACTTTGAAAAACTACCTTTGATTTATTAACGAAACACTTTGCCACTAATGGCCACTATCATGCCAAGAAGGTACTGCCATTGGTTGTCAATCTTCTAGCCTATGATTTATCAATTCTATTAGGAGAGGTTTGGGATAATTTTTATTTTATTTATATTTATATTTTGTTTCGTTTATATTTTATTTTAAGATAAAATTTATTTGGTGGTTATTATTGTTTTTAAAAATATTCAAAAATATCTAAAAACTATTTTGAGTATTTTAAAAATAATATTAGTTGTTTTTGAAAACAAAAATAAAAATACATAAAAAATACATCAAATAAACATTATTTTAAAAATAACATATAAATAAAAATATAAAAATAAAACAAAATTCATCCCAAACATTTCCTTAATGTATAACATATTTGAGTGTATTGAGTCAATTATATAAAGGAATAAACGTAAATACATGGATATACCATTTAAAATAAAAAAAAGTATCAACTTATGTGATAGGTGATTATTATGAGGTTAAGCGTGATTTTATTTAACAATGATTGTATATGTTTTCTTAAAACTAATTACTGATTTAAAATCAATGTGATAAAGTAAAAATGTTGAGATGATCACATTTCTCACACAGGGTGACATTTTTGTGAAAATTAGAATAATAAATAATTATTTTAAATGAATGGTGGGAGTATCACAGTGAAATAAAATAACGAATTTTTTTTATAATTTGCATGTAAAGAATTAAATTGAGAGAATAAATAATAATAATAATAATAATAGTTGGAACTGTGCAAATATATATAAATAATTTTTGAATATATATAGAATGATAAGTGCTGGAGCATAATAAATTAAAAATATAAAATATACACATGGATTATGAAAATAAGATACACCTTAAAAACCTCATATCATTAATTTATGTTGACCTATAAAAATCTCTAAGGTAGAGTGACTTATTGTTTAGTTTTGTTGTTAATTTGTTATAGAGCAATTAGGTCTACATAAAACCCTTGAAAATGATAGTGATTACTAACAATATGTGATAAAGCAAAAACTGCAAAGGTGATAAGCACATATTATGTCATATACATCCCAATTATCATTGTAATAAATCGAATGACCAAACAAAAAGAAGTTACAGTTCAACATTGCAAAGTTTGAGGCAAGTTCGCATCGATGACCATCGACGTAGCCTAAATAGCATTCGTTTGTGAAACAAATTGCTCGGACATATTTGAAACATTGAAAATACCTAACATAAATATCTACCTTGCATAAAGTGACACACAAATGTGAAACATATAATCATTTAAGTATGTGAGGAGGTGGCATGTGAATCGAGATACCTAATTTTTTTTATTAAAAAAAGAGGGACAAAAGAAAAGAACATAAAGTTAAAACAAGTGAATAGTTATTGTCACTTCAAATTAAATAAATTGAGTGAGCTAAACTAATACTAAATAAGTTAAGTAAATATATTATGTGTGTATATATATATATATATATATATATATATATATATATATATATATATATATATATATATATATATATATATATATATATAACATAAACTAATGTTAAATAATATTAAATTCAATATTTATTTTATTGATAAGTATGCGATCTACTTTAAATCATAGTAGGTGGAGTAGTTTGTTAGTATATAAAGGATTAATAAAAATGTTAGTCGATGGAAATACTTCAAAAAAAAAAAATCTCTATAAAATCAATTAGGTAATGCATATATTGTTAACTCCAATTTTAAATGGGCTTTTGGGTCAACGCAAACTTTCAAAATATCTAAAAATGGACATAGTTAATATTATCATATTTAAAGATTTAAACCTATGTAAAATCCGATCTGATAGCCATAATTTACAAAAGAGAGTTCTTTTCCTCAGATGAATCAAAATCCCGGATTTTGGGACACGCTAATCAGCCTCATTATGCGAGAAAACTCGTTCCGTCCTTTTTTTAGTTTTGAATGTACGATGCTTATTGTTGCATTTGCTCTCTGTCAAAATAGAACTAGCCAGATTAGTAAGATCATTGAAAGTAAAAGAGTTATGCAAACTCAAATAGAGTAGCCCTGTAACTTTATCTGATGCAGGACAGTAGCCCTGTCTCTGGGACTATAGCTTTGCGGGTACTTTTACTACTATTGGCTATATAATTCGAGGACTGTAGAAGGTTTACACTTGATAATGAAACCTTAATGATATTACACTATGGGGATACCCAACAACAACGACAACAGCAAGCCTTTATCCCACTATATGGGGTCAGCTACATTAATCATTTTTCTCCAATGTGTCCTATTAAATGTCATATTCTCATCTAATCCAAATAAAACAGGGTCATCTATACTTCCTAACCAAGACTTTTTAAGTCTACCTCTATCTTTCTTAACATAGCTGAATCAAATTTATCTACTCTCTTAATTGGGTCATTGGACGATCAGCATTTTATGTAATCAAACCTTCTAAGGTGACTCTCTCTAATCTTATCTGCCACTAGAGCTAACGTGGATACCTGTGATTCCTATTTCTAGTCTTTCAGCATTCTGTTAGGCGATTCTTGTAATCAAACCAATGGCACAACTTCATGCCCCTGTAGTAGATTCGATTTAACTGCAATTTCATGTCGCACCTTATTATTTTTGATTTGACAGACAAATCTTGTGAAAAATATTTGCATTCACAAGAGAGATTAAGTTATGTATGCATTTAAATTCCTAAATTTTGGATAAGATTTAAGTGTGAACTTGAAGTTTTTTTAAGAACCAGATTGAGAAATATTCCATCAATTATATCTGTTAACTTAGTGTTACGGATTCTATGAACAGATGATTTAAGATAATTTAGTAAGTTTGAATCAACAAATTTATATTTTCAATTTACAATTATCTGTGTATAAGTTGGATGCATGATTCCTTTGAGTACAGTACAAAATGTGACTAATTTTGTAGAAAGTCATATATTTGCATTGACATGAAGCAAGAAATTCTTACTTTGGTGAATCATACATTTGACCTACTTTTTTCAACATATCTTGTTATTGGCTTGCAAATATTTCTTGATTTGTTGAAATTTGATACAACCAGGATTCCTAATGTAGTTGATATATTGCAATTACATGTTGAGTTGTTCTAATTTTTTATTGATTTCTTCAAATTTATTCGATCATTACATTATCATTTAGATTCTAATTATCAAATTATCTATTCATAACTAAATAAATCAACTTTTGAACATTTAGTTATATTTGACCTGAATCCTAATTTCTTTTACAATATGCATACATTGTATCACTCTAGTTACATTTCAAAATCATAACCATAAATCTTCATGCATCAAAATGGCATTTAGAGTCTATGATTGCAACATCATGTTGACTAAATATAGGATATATTAAATGAATTAATAAAATAATAATAAATAAAGCAACTTAAATAGAATCGAGTAAGCAATGGTTTTAAACAAATACAACATAACATGATCTTCAAAATTATTTTATTATATTCAATGAGTAGTATGATTTTCAAAAATTCTAAATTGGATTGATAATGTTTAAAAAATGCAATCTCTTTAATTCCCAAAGGACATAATGTGTCAAATGAAAACTAGTGGAAAATATTCAAGTATTTTAGCAAAGTATTACTACTAAACCGGCATGGCAGATACGAAACAAACTTAAAAGAGTAGAACTCGTCATTTGTTGTATATAGGGATCAATTCCATGATCAATTCAAGTATTTTTAATAAGATTAATATGACATGTTTGAGTATTATACAAGCTTTATAAGTATTATTTGAGTATTCACTAAAGGTGTTAAGCATGAAATTAGGAATGAACAAAGCTACATTGTTCAAAAAATATGGAATGAGGCCTTATGCATGGTTTTATATTAAAAAAAATGGTATAGCCACTCACCTTTAGGATTGTTGAACATATATTTAATTTTAAGAAAAACTTAGTAACAATACGTATAAAGCCTTCTGAAAACACAGTAACAAAAAAATCATATATATATATATATATGCCACCCAAATTCGTAAGGTGGGACAATATTTATAGTGTTGGTGAGATTCGAATCCAAGAACTTAGTGATAACTTTTAATGCATTTACAACCAGACTAATTACCACCCATGAAAAATAATCATATATGATTAGATTTGATCTTAAATTATAATTCATGAATATTCATTATAAGGTATTTTAAAGGTCAAAAATGATATTTAGTCAAAATGTATCTATATCTGATGATTTTGAATCTAAATTTGTAGATATTGGACCAATTTCATAAAACTAAAAGTACTTGAGCATGAGATCATATCTGAAATAGAGATTGAACCTGCACCTAAAAGTAAAAGTATAGCAATCAAGACCTTGTTAATTAATCAAATGAGCAATCTATGAAATTTATGATGAATTATTTATTAATATTATTCCTATAATGGATGATCAAATTGATGTCAATTTTATTTTTAGTTCATGTTTTCTTGATCCTCAAATTCATAGAATAAATCTCATGTCAAGAGCTAAGTGGCATTAATATTTCAAAGAGTTTGTTAATAACAAATGACTTCAAAGAAGATTCAAATGTAAAAACTCCATCCATCTAATCAAAATTTTAAAGGTGCATAAATCATCACAGTTAATGTTCAGCTCTCTGATTTAGTTTTCTTCAAAGAGGCCATCTGTCCATACATCAAAACAAATTTTTATAGTTCATTTGCTATTAATTTCCTTATGAAATCATTTTTTGTGATTTTGCTGTAGATCATTATCAACATCCCTTAGGATGTATATTACTATTTTAATATTTTGTTATTTGAAAAACCATTTACATATTTCCAATGATTTTCATGAATTGCATAAGGATATTCACAGAACATAAACTATTAATTATGTCAATTATAAACTTCAAGCTAATGTGAATATGGGTGTGGAGTTTAAGTTTAGTGATAAAGTTATGATGTGTATAAATTCAGAAAGGTTTTCATGAAGAACATTCAAAAAATACAAAAAAGACAGGATCATTCAAAAAATTGTAGCACATTAGAACTACCGTCTACAAACTAAAACATTCAGAAAATTATGGTAGTAATATAGCTTTAAATATGCTTGATTTGACCTTATTTTATGAATCCGGGATAATTTTCTTGCATTATTCTATCTATTCACCTCCTTGTGAACCTGCATCCAATCCTTTATCATATTATATATGTTCTTGAACCTATTCTAAATGATAAAATTGCATTTGCAATAGTATATTCTAGAGATATCTTGTTCACTACTGATGCATGTTTGTTTGTAATAACTTATAGAATATTTTATAAAAAGCAAAAAATTCATGATGTCATTTGCATGATAAATATCAAATGCAAACTTCATTTAAACCATTTTTTTTCAAGACACCTAGATTGATGTGTGAAATTGTAGCCCTATTTTTGGTTGTTGTTTCTTCTACAAGATAATTGTTTTTGAGACAATAGTTATTTTTTGTTGGGTATTACTACATTATAGAGTGTGGTGCCAAACAAGTCGAGCTTAAGTAAACTCACAATGTGTTCGTGTTTGGCTCATTCAAATTTTTGTTTGTTCAAATTTGTTAATAAATATCATGTTCATGTTTAGCTTATTTGAATTTGAGCTAAATAGGAACAATTTTTGAACATATAAAAAAGAAGCTAAACACAGCAGAATCATTCTACTTATATGTTAACCAATTAAGAAATCTTGAAAAATATAAAATTGATAATAGATAATTTAAAGGCATAAATATGTATTTATATTAGGTCATTAATAAGCCAAAGATAGAACAAAACTTTATTTGTATTTAGCTCGGTAAGAAAACATGTCTAAAATAATTGTTTAACATAAGCTCATTTACTTGACGAATGAATCAAACAAGAACTTCCTAGAAAACTGAACATAAGTTGTTAGCAAAAGATGAGCTTTTTAACATTCCTAATTCCTACTTCTACTCGTGTCATTCTACAAGTATATTTGATCTTGCAACATTTCTAATGGCAACTTTTCTAAAATGGACTTGATTTGACTCCTATTTCATATTGCACCAAGTGGATTTATGTTTCACAGGTTCATCTTGTGAATCAATCTTGTAATCACAAGAACAATTGTCTTATGTGGCTACTTGAATGCTAATAATTTAAATATTTAAGCATGAACTTGAAGGTTATCTAGATTAGATTTGGTTGATCTTGTGCCAACCATATATATTAACCCGAGAATAAAAATTTTATTTTTATTAACAGATGATATGAGGCATATAATTTAACAACTTAGATTGAATAAAATTTATTCTTCCCATTTTTAATTTGGTGTATGAAAGTTGAATGTGCAATTCTTTCAAGTGTGACTACCTATTTACAAAGATATCATTTCCTTATACCTATTTAAGGCCTAGATTTCTTACTATGGCCTATCATTTTCTTGACCTAGTTTCTTCAACTTATCTTGTTATTGCTTGTAAATATTTTTGGTTCTATTTTAACTTGATACAGTTAAGATTCTAATTTTGATGAATAAATTATAATTACTAATTGATTTTGCATAGTTCAAATTCCTCATAAATTTATTCAATCATCGCAATATTTTTTGGGTTTTAGTTCTCGTAGTTATTAAAATGCAGATAAGCCATTTTTTGGTATTTAGTGGCCTTTAATTTGTTAATTTTAAGTGCTCTTGTGTGATTCGCATAAATTGCATCCTTTTAGTTACATTAAGAAACACTAACCCAAAATCATTTTACATTATTACCTATAATCCCTCAATATTTTCAAATCATCATTCAGTAGGATGAAAGATGCAAAGCAGCATGATAATGATATTAGAGCTTAAACAAATTTTAAAAAAATACTAAATCTCATAGGGGAAAAAACAGAAAACAAGATACCTGCAATAATAATGCAGCAGGCATTCCAACAATATTGCTTCTTCCTATAACAACAGCTCTCTTCCCCTTGATTTCAACATTATACCTACGCAATAGCTCCATGCAACCTTTCGGAGTACATGGGGCAAATAAAGGGTCCCTGCCTTGCATGGCAAGCCGACCAATATTCAGCGGATGGAAACCATCAACATCTTTCTCAATGGTAACATTCAAAACTTTTCTTCATTTATGTCGCCAATAACCGCATTAATCAATAGTACACCATTATGTAGGCCAAGTAGATATGGAGGATGCTAGTTGCGAACCGATAACTGAATGACATACCTGAGGTAATGGCAAACAGAATGCCATGGACTAAAGGATTCGTTGAACTCGAGATATGCTTGATAACTTCTTCCTCAGTGCAATCTTCAGGCAAACTAACTTCAAAAGATGCAATGCCCACCTCTTCACAAGCTTTCTTCTTGTTGCGGACATAGGTTTGAGAATCCTTTCTCAAGCCTACTAGCCAACAAGAACAATTCACTTGAATCCTTAATCCTTGCTACTTCACTAGCAATTTCATCTCTGATCTTCTTTGCAACTAGTTTTCCATCAATAATTGTTGATGATGACTCGGTTGTCATTCCTACTATAGATGAATATTTAAACAAAATTACAAGGAAAGATAACTCCAAATACATTTGAGCAAATTATCAGTTTAATTATCTTATAAGAACTCATGAAATACTAAAAAATGTTTAGGAAAGAGAGGCAAAATCAATGATACTGGGAAAGCAGAAGCACCAACTTTATTGAATTTAATACAAAGATATATATCTTATTTCCCTCAAAATATCAACTGCAAGATAACAAGCTCACAAGGTATGAGATCTGCTTTGAAAGATGATAACAAGCTCGTAAGGTATGAGATTTGCTCTGAAAGATGATGAAGATTAAGAGGATTTTTGCTCAAAATATTAAAACAGTTCTCAAGAAACTTTACAATCTCGACACAAGTCGATAAAGAGAAGGTTGGATGATGTATACTCTTTTACCATAATTCCATAACAGAGTGAAGTGACAATGAAGTGAAAGTGGGCTGATTTGAAATGGTAAGGATACCTCCATGATAAGGTGGAGATTGCAGGATAAAATCATGAAAAATTCATCTAATTGCATCAATCCCTTACTATCTCAGATTGACAGAAGCCTCACGCACTGGAAATGCCAACATGGTGTGTATTATTTTGCCATAGCATTCTAACAATAGAACCATGCAGTTTGGACTAAACCATCAAGGAATATTTGAATGAAATAAGCTGTGTTTAGGTGGACCATTGTAGAATTTGTTACCTATTGTCCTACTAATAGGTCAAAGCCGATTTCCACATAAAGCTAAGTAATGAAAATTCCTGTCTGCATTTTGCTAGGGGTGTAAACGAGCCAAGCTTGGGCGAGCCAAACCTTTGTTATCGTGTTCGAAATAACTCAAAATTTCACAGTTCTCAAATTATTCGAAATGGCTCGTAGCAGCTCGAAATGGCTCAAAATGCAATAATTCGAAAAATCTATAAGAGGAAAGATTTGAACCTGGGCCAATATTTTGCATAACAAAACAAAAACTTTAACCACTAAGCCATACTTGTAACTTTGATAAATATATGTGTTTATATATATATATATAATATAATTTTTTATTTCGAGCCAAACACGATTGAATGAAGGACTGTTCATATTTGGTGCGTTTAAATCGAGCATGAAATATTTATTCAGATTCGGTATTAACGAGCGAATAGTCATGAACAATAAGCTTTTTTGACACTCTACATTTTGCATCATGTTTGTGATATGACAACCCCATGATAAATTCATATGTTTCCAACAATAAATGGAAACATTTTTTAAAAAGAACATGCAACTGTTAGTGCAACATGCAAAAGCCAAACTACATTCTTTATTATGCAGACTAAAATCAGGGCAAGTTCTTCCACAGTAGCCATCCAGAACTCTACGTTGGTTGTCCTAACAACAAATATCACTTCAAGCTATTAGTGAAGTTTTTCAATAACACTTACATGCCACAAAAGCACAAATAGAAGGAAAGTTTGCTTTAAGATATGTTAAATTAAAAATGTTCAATGCCAATTCTATTACTCAGTAGCACCTTCTTTGCAGAGAAGTAAAACAGAATGCTTGCGGGAGGGACAAACAGAAGGTTCTTTCTTGATGGATCTCCAAACCTCAAATTAGAGAGTTACACACTTCTTAAGAATAACAAATAATCTACCCAATCAAAGTCAAATGCAAGAGTACAAGCAATTAATAAGATTTACAATGATGCAAATTTGAAATTCTATACTCATTGGATTAGCAAATCATATATATTGATATTTATTTTGTTGCTTTTTTCTTTCGACGTCCAGCTCGTGTTCCTGATCCCTGATCTCTCGGCCAAACATCTATTCTCATTTTTGATTTCTCAAATAGTAGGTTTCTATGCTTCTCTCCCTCTTTGTCCATTCCTCAAGCCGGCTCCCTTCATTTCAAGTATTGACTTTCATCAACTTCTCTTATACTCTCCTTCTCCCTATCTTCACGGCTTACAGAGAAAAAAAATCTTTTATTTATTTTTCTTCTTCTCCCCTTTCTCTCCCTTTCTCTCTCTTTCGATTTACTGAAAGACAAAAAATTTATTTTATTATATTATATATATATATATATATATATATATATATATATATATATATATATATATATATTTCTGCTCTCTCTCTTTTTCTCCGGCTTTCCGTCTCTCTTTCTTTCTCTCTTTCCGTGAGCTAAAAACAATAGAAAACTAACTCTCTCTCTCTCTCCTTTCTCCCCCTTTCTGTCCCCTTTCTCTCTCTTTCGATTTACTGAAAGATAAAAATTTTATTTTATTTTATTTTATTTTATATATATATATATATATATATATATATATATATATATATATATCTCTCTCTCTCTCTCTTTTCGTCTGTTTTTCCTCTCTTTATCTCTCTTTCCGAAAGCTAAAAAAGAAGAGAAAACAAACTCACTCTCTCTCTCTCTCCCCCTCTCTCTTTCTCTCTTTTTCAGAAGAAAAAAAAAAAAAGTAGCAAAAATCAAAATAGTGAATATATATATATTGGTTGCCACCTCATTTGCATATACAAAATATATTGAGTTTAATTTTATGTAGGTACTCGAAGAATCTATGTGTGTTTTTTTAGATTAATAGGTTGAAGGACTTACGATCGCGTTATTATAAAATACCATCCATACACGTCTTTTTAGACGGGTGGGCAGACCTAATTTTAGTATAAATCACCCCGGCTAGGAGAGATGTCGAAATTTTTACGAATATCTGGACTTATAGAATAATAATAAAACATACTCATAAGGGTTTAAAAACCTAATTAAATACAAAAGAAATTTCAATCAAGGCTAATAGTAAATGTAAAAAAAAGAAGAAAATAAGAATTCTATAAATTTAAATGAGGATTAAAGAATATGTACCTATAAGCAACACTTGGGTAATCTTCAAAGCTCACGCAAGATTTTTGAAGGTGTAAATGAAAAGAATGAGTGATGTGGGAAAGGATACCTCCTCACCCTCCTTATTTATAGAAGTAAAATGAAATCTTTCTCATTAAGTGACAATCATGTGAAGACAAAATAAAGAGAGAGAGAAGGAAAATAATCATTTATGTGAAATGACTAGATAATATGAATGAAAATAATAAATATTGTATATATTTTGAAATGAAAATATATTGAATTCAAATTATTTGCATTAAGATGCATGTGAACAAGAAAAATATGCATGTTTTTAAGGTAATTGCCTCAAATACGTGCAATTAATTTAAAGAAATGAGTTATGCACATATTTCAAGGTAATACAATACATGAATTGATCTATCAATATATATATGAGTGATTGAAAATAATAAGTCAATTGAGCACACATCCCAAGAGGAAAATTAACGTTCAATGCAATGGGATATGTGCCAATATTTTTTTAAATAATATGGTACTCATTTCGAAGCAATCATTAACTTCTTTGCTTTGAGATTTATGCAGATAATAAGAGAAATAAATTCAAAGAAGTGTGCAAGTACTCTCAAGTTATTTACACATTTTATGAGAAATGTCTTATGCTTAACACCAATTACCTCGTGAAACATGCAAATTTTATAAACTGTATAAAATTCAATGAAATTGGAATTAAGTTCAACTAGGCCGCTTTATCTATATGGTGAAGTCATAAGTCCCACTTAATCAATCTAATCCTACTTGCAAAATAGGAGTTGACAGGATTGATTTTAAATCACATGTTTAATGACAAAGAAGAGAATTTGATTTAACCCCAGCACTGACTGTGTTGATTGTAGAATCTAACCGGAGGAGATTATTATTATCTAAATTTTCAAAGTATCTATGTTAAATCATCTCCAAATTCATGAATAGAGGTCATAGACCTGATCCTTTGTTAGCAAATGAGAAAAGTTGACAAGGTCTACCCCAGAGATGATTGTGCTGATTGTAAATTTTGATCGGAGGTTAAATCTCAAAATAAAATTATCAAATTATAGTATGAATGCTCAAATCATTAATACCCCAATGATGGTTGCGTTGAATAGAGATTTCAACCGGAGGGGATGCTACTATCAACATATGTTTAAAATTTCAACTCAAATTAATATAAATTAAGTATCAATTAAAATGTAAAATCCAACATGTTAATAAATGTTAAATGCTTAAATGAAATTCAATCTTTAAAGAACTTAAAGCAAAACTCAATCTATCCACCTCCCGCAATTGTTTGTCGGAGTTGATAAATTAAGAAAACTCTAGGTCACAAAAGAGCTAATGTCAAGTTAAGTGTATTTATATACTCACTCTCAATTAATCTCATGCCAATAAGGATGTGGCCCGTGTCCTCTGATTACAGGGCTTGACCAATAGGCTCCACATATGATGCAGTTACGACTAGAGTCCTCTAATCGGGTGGCTGTCACCAAATGACTCCATTATATTACGGTCATGACTGTAGCCCGTATGCTCTCCAATGGCTCTGCACCTTGAGTTGTGAATTATAGAGTGCATTTGATTGGGCAAAAGACCCTTTGCCAGCTAAGGTGGACTTAAAACTTATCTTCCTAGACAAACACCACCCCAGGTCTACAAGGTTCCCATGAACGACACAACTCATAGCTGCTGACAAGGATCCTTCGATCAGGTTGGGTCGACTACCTCTTTTGACTAAGTAGACTATGGACTACGATAGCCCGAGATGACGGAACCATGAGATCTAGATCGGGCGCGTCATCATTCCCCGAATCATCCGCTTTAAGTTAAATATAATGAATTTTATAAATCTAAATTCTAAAACTCCACATGCTGCTACTATACGCTACGTACTTAGCGATCTAACGACTAGCCTTAATCGAAAGTTCACTCTCAACATTGAGAGGGGTAATTAACTATAGGTGCTTGTGCTTATAGGAAACTTGAAACCAGATCTAAAGTCCTCACAAAATGAGGGTGAAATCTCTAAGTAGTGTCTTATCTACTATTCTATTTGCCTTCTAAAAATTCAACCGATATTTAATCTACTCTCTTCATCGGGAGGTCAGTGGCAAATTTTCAGAGCCCACGGATTTTTGGCGACTCCGCTGGGGACGGGTTTCTCTTTTCATTTTTGGCTAATCGAATCAAAGTTATAATAGTAGAGGAGTATAATAAAGTTAAATTTTAAAGTTATTTATAAAATGAAATTGATTAAAAGTCAGAATTATTTTTATAATGAACGTAATTCTGAAGTTTTCAAAATCTCTTTTATACATAATTTGTTCTTATATTTTATCATATTTGTTTTATTGTATCTCTGCATTTTAAAAGTATGATGTGATATATCAATTGTTGATTACTAATCCATCATATTCATTTATTGCTCAATCTGAGGATCTCCGAAATTTCCATCCCAGTTTGGTAGCGTGGACTTCCCAATATCCACTTACTAACCATGATCTGCGTTCATAACCTACTTGCCCGAAGTCAATTTCAAAGGCCTCAATTAGTCAAAATGATTGCACGATGTGCACCTCTTCCAGTGCAGCAAAGAAGGCTAATTAAAACTACTATTACTGAAGCACCAAGGAAGAGGGCCTCTGTGTTTGAAAGATTGGGACATCTAGAAACCCCACTAACAAAAAAGACTGTTATTGGCCAGAAAATTTCATTGGCTCCAATAAATGTTACCTCCTTACCAGCTGAGCCATTTGCGTTTGGAAGGCATGATAATGAGGCTTCCTCATATGGAGGTAAGCTAAATAGAAGACAACAAGGAAGAATGAATGCTGAGCTACGAGCTCAACCACTATTGCCTGAACCACCAATCACACAGCTAGTACTGCAGCCAGAAGCAAATGTTTCAAATTGCAATAAATTTAAAAATCTGAAGTGGGTCAAGAGGAACAACTCCTCTGATGAAATCAAACAATCTTTTTGGAATCAACAACGACAAGCTCTAACCCCTCAGAAGAAGCAACCTGAGATTCTGCCTACCAGAGTGCACAGAGTGTTGAAGGTTGTCAAAGAAAATGGCCTTATGAACAAGAAATATTAGGGGCCAGTCTTCAGAGAAGCTGAGAAAGCTCCAATGGGGAAGCTATCTTCAGTATTAATAAACACTAAAGACTATTATAAACAACCATTGTGGTGATCATCTGAGCGTGACACTTGGACCACGTGTCCAGGAATCTGCCATCGAAAGGTTTCGGCATAAGGGAAAAAATATAGAGACTAAAGCCTCAAGAAAAATCGATTATGAAAAGTAATAAAGGTGTGACATCTGACTTGTATTTCTGGAGATCCGCTAGTGATAGAGCTTGATAGGAATGGGCCCCAAAAAAGAAGATTATCATTAATGAGCAATGGATGATCGACACCTTGAAGAATCCTCCAGGGAATCCCATCACCAAGTAGCTCCATCTCCTCAAGAGGTAGTCAACTTCGATCGAAGCCCTCAAATTGAAGAAATGTTCATGCCGTAACCTAAGCCTAAGATTCATCGGAGACGACGCTCAGAAGTGAGGATTCAAGAAGAAGATGATGATGACAATGACGAGACCATGGGAATATAAGTGGTCTATATGGTAGGTCAAAATGATGATCAGCTTGGTACTCACTTCTATAATCAACATCGGCATACCATCTTACCCACAACTCCTCCCGAAAGACAGTATGAAGAAGAGCATTTAAGTCCTTCCTTAGATGATGAACGAAGAGAAGAATCAGAAAGGGAAGAGAATCCTGCATTTGCTGATGCAACCATAATAGCCCATGCACAAAGGCATATGAAACGCCAAATGAGGGCAAACGATAAAGAGATTGCGTAGCTTAACACAAAGATGAATGAAATGATGGTGCAAATGATGCAAAGGAATGTTGCAGTGGCACCAACATTAGTGCCTGTTCCAACTGCCAATCTATAGTTTATTAATGCGTTGCTTATAAACCCACCTATAGAGCCATCACCTCAAACTTCAGGAGCATAAAGTGCTCATGATGGGAGGAATGAATTTAATCATTTGGCATTCCAACCAATTCATCAAAATTTGGCTAGCATATCGAACACGTGACTGCCGCTCAACTATAAATTATTTTGAATGAGAAGATCAAAGCTGTTATTACTGTAGAGCAGGCCAAAAAATTAGTAAATAAAGGTTGCCCTTACCTAACAGAGTATGACCAAGTGCCATACCCCAAAGGCTATTCAATGCCAAAATTTAATACCTTCGACGGTAATGGTAATCCTAGACAACACTTAGCACAGTTCAAAGCGACATGCGGCAATACTAGAGAAAATGATGCTTTATTATTTCGTCAGTTTGTTAGTAGTCTAACATTAACTGCTTTTGAATGGTATGTTGAATTTCCAAATGACTCGATCAAGACTTTTGCTGAGTTAGAAACTATGTTCATTAAGTGATTTACCAGTGCGGTTAAAAAGATAACTATAGCTGATCTCGCATTAGAGAAATGAAGAAAGGATGAGTCAATGACATCACACGTTGGCGTAATATGAGTATGAGCTGTGAACAATAATTGGAGGAGGAGCATGCGATCCAGTTGTTGATGGGAAATATTGATAATAAGATGGCACCATGACTATGCATGACTTCTATCACTACCTTTTAGGAGCCGATTGAGTAGCCAAGTTTGAGAAGTTGAATTTCTCAAAGTCTGAAAGTTATTCAGACAAAACAAAAAAGAAGTAAACCTTTAGAGCCAAGAAGGAGTGAATCACACTCAACTTTTTATACCTCAAGAAAGGGAAGATGGGTAGTTTATAATATTGATAAAGGAAAATAACCTATTTATGTTGAAGAAAAAGTCAAACAATAGTCAACCCTCAGCCCAAACTTATCTTTAGAGGCAATGAGAAACCCAAAAATTTCTTAAGTGATGGAGAGTGACCGAGGCAATCAATGGGTGATATGGAACGTATGCAACAATCTCTCAAAGAAAAGATGAATAAAGAATACTCTTTTAAGAGAGAAAGTGTGGCTAAATTTTCCGCGAGGCACTCAAAGCTGGAATGGAATTACCAGAATGCAAAAGACTAGAAGAATTAAATCAAACTGATAATCCACATTACTGCCCATATCATCGAGTGATTAGCCACCCAATTGAGGATTGTTATGTATTCAAAGACTGGATAGAAAGAAAATATAGGAGAGGTGAATTCACACTGTCCAAAGTGTCCTTATTCACCCAAAGAAAGAATCTACAATGGTGGTTACGTCCTCTCCCATGCCCCCAAAGATAAAGTAAAAAAAAAGTCAATGGAAGATGATCGAGGAGTCTCAAAGAAACCATTGAAAATGCTAAAAAATTGAAAGGTGTCCTTTGTATCAAGTGGAAGTCACCGCTTGACTTGGACCAATACTTAGGCTAAAAGATATACCAAAAGCAAGCACTTCAACCTCAAAAAGATACTTCAAGAAAAGGCATATTGCATGAGAAATAACTATTCAAAGTAAACTAAGTGCATCTAAGAACCAAGCTAAATAAAAAAAATTAAGAGGAAGACTACAACACAAAATATTATTAATAATCTAGAAGAATATCAGCAACCAACGAGGTAACCTATCAAGTTTGTTGACTTTATGTTGGGACTCCAAATCACTGAGATAAATAGAGAAGAAGATTATATTGAAGAACTATTGCCTAGAGAGACATGTCGGCTTACCTCGGTGACGTCAGATGCCTCTCTATGAAGCAATTGTTCTGATGACAGAGGGAATTAGATTGTTTCATTAAATACAACATGTACTGGTAAACTCAAGAAATTTATTCCATCAAGAAGAAAAATTCTCAAAAGGGTAATCTTTGAAGCCTGTTTGATGGTGAGATAATCAAATGATGGCTCAGAAGAAGATCTATGCTTCCTTGATTGGGTTGATTCAGAATATTCAATTAAATCTCACATGGAGGGTATAAAATTGGGCAGCAATTCAGAAGCTTCAGAGATAAATGGTGATTGTGATGGTGATACTTCTTCAGAAGAGTCTGAGCTAGATAGAGCAGCTCAAGTGCAACTAAGAAGTGGCAAGACATTGCAGCCACCACTAAGGAAAGGCCCATTAAACAAAGATAAAGATAAAAAAATATTGAAGTCAATGAAAACATTATTCCTGAACAGCCTAGTAAGAAATCTGACATTGGTAAAGAAATTTATTACAATATTCTATCACATTCGAGAAAGATCCATGCATAACTGAGTGTGTATGAGGCCCTATTGATGTCAAAGGATCTCTATGAGACCTTGATTTAGGCTTTTAAAGATCCAGAGATATATGAAGCATATTTTGCAGAACGGTGTATGACTGAAGTTATGCAATCTCAAGATCTTCCAATGATCACCTTTTTTAAAGAAGTCCTCGTGCATTGGACATCAGAATACAACTGCCCATTATATGTCTTCACGGAGAGTGATGGTATTATAATCAATAGAATTCTAATCGACCTAGGCTCATTAGTCAATCTCATGAGTCTACGAGCATTAAGAAGATTATCTCTCGACATTCAACATCTCGACCAAGATAAGCTAATGATCCATGGCTTTAATGAAAAGGGACAGAAGACTCTCGGATCTTTTATGCTTCCACTTAGATTCGATGAACTTTATACGAATGCTAAGTTCCATGTGGTAGATGTTGACACCTTATTCAGAGCACTGTTGGGTCATCCTTTCGCTCCGCGAGTATGGAATGATTCCGTCCACTTTGCATCAATGCATAATGTATCAAAAAGATGGAGAAGAGCACAGGATCATTGGCAATCTTCAACCGTTTGCTGTCCATGAGGTAAAGATCTATGAAGATAATAAATACTTCCTCCAAAAGGATCCTAAGCCTTAATAGTCAATGTCATCAACCTTAAAAGCTACAAAACTATTGAATGAAGTGAAAGAAGATATGAAACGAAAAGGAAGAAAGAAGGTGATGTCAGTTCTTCCAAAAATATCTAAAATATCATCCAAGCTAAAGAGGGAAGTTCCTCAATTGGGTAGTGATATAGAAGAAGAAGACAAAATTCCTATCAAGCCCAAGCAGACCTGTGAAACTTCTAGGAAGGGAAAGGAGAAAGTAGAATACTCTGATTGATATTATGAGTTTGAATCCACCTATAAAGGTGAGGCTTAATGTGCCACTTTAATAAGGGTGGCAAATCTATTGATATCAGAAGATTCACTTGTGATCACACCAGTCTTCTCAATACTTCAAAGAAATTACTCCACGAGAAGTTCACATTGTTGAGGAGTTGAAGACCTTTTATGTACCTCCTCTACCTAGGTGTGATAGACCCGAAACTTCATTTTACAAGTTTGAGAAGTGTTATAATCAAGATTCTGATTGACTCATGCAGTTTGATGAATCTAATGATATAGTCCCCATAATGATGCCAAAATACTATCCTCTAAAGATTCGAAGAATGATGCACAAATTGGGGGTTGATGTCGGAATGGATAAGTGGCGAGCTCACTTCTTTGATGCTCTCTAGAGTATAAAGAGCTCACAAACCTCACAAAAAAATGATAACTACACCACTAAAGGCCTTGAATATGTTTAACATAAATACTGTCGAAGAAGAGCTTGCTTTGTGGTAACAAAGAAGAGAATGAGACTAAGACTAAAAATGAAGATGGCATTTATGAAGTCAATCTCACAAATGGTAGGGAGGTAGAAGCCAAACCAGCACTCAATGAACTCGAAGATGGTGGACAGGGAGCTACCATGGATGAGCTGAAAGAAATCAACTTGGAAATAAAAGATGATCTCCTACCAACTTTTGTCAGTGCTCTTCTACCTGATGAAAACATTGAAGAAATAAAAATCCTGATATATGAATTTAAAGACTATTTTGCCTGGACATATTCTAAAATGCTAGGCTTATCCTCTGATGTGATGGTTCATAGATTAGTTATTAAGCCAGATGCAACACCCATTAAAAAAGCTCCTAGGCGAATGAGGTTGGAGATTGAAGAATAGGTGGTTACATAAACTAAAAAGCTCATTGAAACATGCTTCATCTGAGAAGAGATGTACGCAGACTGGATAGCCAATATTGCACAAGTGAGAAAGAATAATGGTCAAATATGTATCTGCATTGACTTTCGATATCTAAATAAAGCATGCCCAAAATATGAATTTCCACTTCCAATATCAAAATTACTAGTGGGTAGTACTTCCAACTATGATATATTTTCATTCATGGATGGATCATCGGGTTACAATCAAATCAAGATGGCTCTCGAAGATGAAAAACACACATAATTCAGGATGCCAATTGGTATATATTGCTATATAGTCATGCCCTTCGGATTGAAGAATGTTGAAGCTACATACCAGGGGGCTATGACTCGTATTTTTGATGAGTTGATTCATCAGAAGGTAGAATGCCATGTCGATGATCTCATCGTTAAAAGTATAGAATGCAAAAATCATCTTGATGATCTAAGGATTATATTCAAGAGAATAAGATAATATAATCTTAAGATGAATCCCCTCAAATGTGCATTTGGAGTCTCATATGGAAAATTCCTTGGCTGCATTGTACGCCATTGAGGAATTGGATTGATCTTATAAAAATTAAAGCAATCATTGAGATGCCACCACCCAAGAGTTTATGTCATCTCCACTCATTACAAGGGCAACTCGCATTTATTCGGCATTTTATATCAAATCTATCGAGGATATGCCAACTCTTTGCAAAATTGATGAAGAAGAATGCTCCATTCAAGTGGGATAAAGGTTGTCAAGAAGCCTTTGATAGCATCAAGAAATATCTATTGAACTCACCAATTCTTGCAGCGCTAATCTTGAGGAAGCCTCTCATTTTGTATACAGCTACACTAGAAGAATCCCTCAGAGCATTTCTTGCACAGCACAATGAAAAAAGTAAAGAAAATGCATTGTACTATATCAATCAGAGATTTATAGGAGCTGAGGCAAAGTACTCTCCGATTGAGAAGCACTATCATGCACTGATCTTTGCTACTCAGAAGCTTCGACATTATATGTTATCATATAAGATAACACTCATCTCAAAGATCGATCCGTTGAAGTTCTTGATGACAAGACTAACGTTGACAGGTCATTTGGCTAGATGGGCAGTTCTACTCTTGTAATTTGACATTACATATATCCCTCAAAAAGCAGTGAAGGGATAGGTTCTGGTTGATTTTCTCGCTGCACATCCTATCGCAGTAGACTCTCCACTTAATGAAAATTTGCCAAATGAGAAAATCTTGCTCACCCATAAGAGAGAGAGAGAGAGAGAGGTTGCAAATATAGGAAATGTATTTTGATGAAGCATCGTCAATCAAGCCCGCTCAACCTCCAAATCTTCTAAAAGCAAGAGTTGGCATCGGTCTTATTTTCATAACACCGAAAGAAGGAATAATAAGACACTCATATGGATTAACTGAACCCTGAACTAATAATGAAACCGAGTATGAAGCGTTAGTAGCAGGCCTTGAAGAAGCTATTATTATGGTATAAATAATTTATAATCTTAGGATATTCTCAATTGGTCATCAATCAAGTCTTGGGTGTTTATAAGATCAACAAGCTTGGGTTGGCCTATTATCACAAATGAGTGCTCGAGTTGTTGAAAAAAATTCCAAATGTCACATGACTCGAGTCTCTCGATCAGAGAATGGCATGGCAGATTATTTAGCCAAACTGGCTAAGGAGATGATGAGTATGAATGATGACTATGTGATGATCAATGTATTCACTCGTTGAGTTTTTCAACCTATAAATCCATACTCCCCACAGGAAGAGGGGTTGTTAAGCATAATCCAGTAGGATGAAACTTCGGTTCTTCTTCACACTCCATTATAAGAACAAAAGAAATCAACTCAAGAGAATTCCAAGTGTCACGAGTTTTCAGAAATACAACAAGAAACTTTCATAGTAAAAGTATCGATGGAGGTGACCATTCATCCACTATTTTAAAGAAGGGAAGTTACCTAGCGGTAAATCATTTGTCACAAATAAAGAAAAGAATACTATGCTATGCATATGTTAATGACATGCTCTATACCATAGATCATTCAAACATATGTGGCTACGATGTTTAGGACTGGATGAAGCTAGCAATGTAATAACTAAAATTCATGAAGGGTTTTGTGGCACCCATCAATCAGGTCTCAAGATGGCAATTAAAATCAGGAGAATGGGATATTATTGGCCATCGATAGTGAAAGATTATATTGATCATGCCAAAAGGTGTCATGAATGTCAGGTCCATGGTAACATCATTCATCAACCTCCAAATCTGCTACATCTAACGATAACATCTTGGTCATTGGAATGTTGGGCAACAGATATAATCAGCTCGATCGATCCTCCATCATCAGTAGAACATCAATTCATTTTAGCAGCTACTGACTACTTCTTCAAATGTCGCTCCGTTTAAAGTCACTAGATCAGTTGATTCTTCACCAACAATATTGTTTATAGTTTCAGGGTGCCACGATGAATCATTTTAGACAATGACCTGGCTTTCAAGAGTGTGAAGATATGCAAATTTATTGATCGGCATAAAATCGATTGGCGGTACTCATCAATCTACAATCTAAGGGCCAGTAGTTTGGCAGAGGCTTTTAATAAAACCTTAGCGAAGTTGCTCAAAATGATTCTTATGAAGAATAAAAGAGAGTGGCATATTAAAATGATGGAAGCACTTTGGACATATAGAACAACTTATAAAATGCCAACCAAGGCGACTCTTTATGCTCAAACATTTAGAGTTGAAGCTATTTTGCCACTAGAAGTTGAGCTACCATCACTTTGAATAGCTATCCAATTTAATCTTACTCAAGATGAGGATGCTCGTCTACGAATAGAAGAGTTAGATGCACTTGACGGAGTTAGACTCCAAGCTCAACAAAGTTTAGAAATTTACCGAGTGAGGATGTCCAAAGCATTCAATAGTTCTGTACGCCCTCAGACATTCTAGAAAGGTGAATTAATTTTGGTGCTGAGATGGCCAATCATCCCTCATCGCAAGATCGATGATAAATTTGAAGCTAACTAGGAAGGTCCTTATGTAGAAGGTGTACAAAGGAGGAGCCTACCTTATTGACATGAATGATCAACGACTAATGCTACCAATCACGATCGATATCTCAAAAATATCATAATCGGCGTGGATAAGTATATAAATACTTAAATGAATCTTGCACTAGTAAGGCTTTCATGCCAAATACACATGCAATGTCACTTGAAAATTTTCTCATAAACTGAGAATGCATTTTCAAGTTGCTACGAAAGCCCCCCTGTCAGACAGGGGGCATTTTTATATATTTGACTAAGTTGACATTGTGCCTCAAGCCGAGATCCTTAGATAATTATATATTATAATTAGAATGAGCTACATTTATTTATATTAAAGAAGTTAAATTTTGTCATACATTTTTGAACTAGTCTGCAATCCCCCTATTAGATAGGAGATATTTTTAGTTTTTATAATCTAAGTTGTTCAATCCTTTCCTGTGAAACATAAGATTTTCTTGTATATACATTCGAGTTGACATCGAGCTTTATGCCGAGATCCCTGAATATATCTATAATTACTATTATTAAAGTTTGGCTCTTGCAAGTACAAAAATGATCTAGTTTAATGCACAAAAAGACAATCCTAAATGTCAAAAGTTTCCTCCAAGATTCGTTAAATGTTGAAGATCAAGTCAGAAAAACTCACAATTTCAGAAGCTTTAATCAACAAAGTTGGAAAAATATCAACCTCTACATCTTCAAGTCTAGGACATGAATGAGTTATAAAGGTCGAACTCAACAAGCCCATGAATGGTCAAGTTGCTGACACTCTCCTCACTCAACAAGCCGCAAGAAAAGGTCACAGTGAGAGAGCCCTTGTTCATTAGTCTGATGACCAAATCACCAATCCACCACAGCTTAAGTCAAAGACCCAAGTAGGTTCTAAAGGTCGGACTCAACTACCAAATGGTGAGTTGTTAATACTCTCCTCACTCAACAAGAAGTAAGAAGGTCACTGAAAGAGCCCCGCTCATCGGTCCTAATGATGATAGTATAAATCTCAAACTAAATTCAACTTTGTGGTTACAAACGTAATTCAAGAGATCTTTCTACTTGATCGATGGACCAAGATAATGTCGAGGAAACAACTCTAACCCGAGCCACCTTGAGCCAATTCTTGTATACCAACAAGGTGATATCCCAATATATTTTCAAATAGACTTATCAAACACCAACCACAAATCAAAGTGAATTTCCTCATCAAGTCCGTCAAAATAAAAAACACAGGACCAAGGAAGCAATTCCATAGTTTATACAAAGTCGATGGTCGAACTAAAGGGATTTCATGGTTATTCAGTTCGTTAGAGTACTTATTACTAGATTGATAACTCAACATTATAGACCTAATATAAGCCGGAAGGCTAGGTCATCTGTATGCACCCTTCAACGAGTCCGCCAAGCACAATGCTAGGACAGGAAGATCTACAAATCCTAAAATAACCAAAGTTCAACCTTTCACAAAGCTCGTCAAAGCATTAAGCATATGGCAGAAAGTATTCTAACATTCACCTAACAAGTCAACTAAGATGAATCAGGGTAACTCCCTTTATCGAGTTTGTTAAAATAGAAGTCAGGACAAAAAAAAATATCAAGCTCTAAATCCACCATAAATAGCATAGTCATCAAGTTCGATGAATGTAGGATCTTTGACTGGTGGCATCTACCTTTCACTATCTAAGTTACTATAGTGGCACAAAGTGATGACAAGCTCAACATGATAATCCAATGTCCAAACCAACAAATTTCATTAAAATATCAATAGAAAATACATGTACTAGAAAAGAAATAGAAAATCTCACTAATCTGAAGAAATGAGTACATAGCTATTGACCTCATTTTTAGAATGAGCTCTCAATCCCTCCATCTTAGACATAAGGCTTCTCTTAGAGTTTAAGAGTTCCTTAATCTTAAAACACATCTAGTGATTAGGTAGACACTCAACATAGCCCTAGAGACTTAGAAGAGTTAGCCATAGAAATAGGTAATGCCTTAGGGGTGTTAGGAAATTTGCCTTCCCTTAGCTTGAACCATTCCTCACTTTCCTTCTTTAAAGTCAAACTCCAAATCAATTCTATTTGATTTTCTCCAAACTCAAATCAATTCTATGATTGAAATCTATGATCAAAATCCAATGAAATTCCTAAGTCTAAATTTTTGCCTAACTCCTTAATCTTCCCTTAAAGACTTAACCAAAATCTCAATCTAAACCATTCAAATCTTTGAGATTTTCTCATAATTCATTTATATTTTTATTTATATTCACATATATAAATGAAATATAAATTCAAATCAATCATTCCAAACACAAAATTCAAAATCAATTCATGAAATTTTCCTTAGTCCCTTTAATTTTTCAATAATGGACTTAGCTAAAATCTTGATCAAACCATTTCAAAGTCATGAGATTTTCTCAAAACTCATTTATCTTCTCATTTATATTCACATATATAAATGAAATATAAATATAAATCAATTAAATCAAACCCTCCAATTAAATTACCAATCTAAAAATTTCCTAAGCCCCTTAATTTTCCATTGAAGGACTTAACCCAAATCATGATTAAACCACTTCAAATCTTCGAAATTTTCTCATGATCAATTTATATTCTCATTTATATTCATATATATAAATGAAATATAAGTTCAAACAATCAAAACCAATTCCAAAAATCAAACTCAAATCCACTCAAAATCCAATCAAAGTCTTTCAAGTCAAAATCTTGAACTTAGCCAAATCAATTTCAAATCAAGCCAAACTCTTGATTTTCTCTCATGATTCAACCAACCTTACAATCATGAGCCCATATATAAATCCAAACTTCAATCAAGCAATCAAAACCTTTGTCAAAAATCAAAGCCAAAATCCCTTCATATTCTCCCTTTGAATATGAAATTATCAAATGGATCAAAAACCCATTTGACTTCAAACCACTTGTAAATGGATTTATATTTCAATCATAAGTCCATATACAAGATCAATGAAACTCAAATCAAACTTTGACCAAGTTATATGACCCACTTAGGCTCACTTGACCCAAAGTGACCTAAAGTACTCTTATGAGCCAAATTCTAATCCTAACCAAATTGGATTGAACCAAACTCATCTACGCTGCTCATCATGATCAACAATCATCATGGGTTGATCAATCAATCAAATTGGGTCAAACTAAATCAAACCTAAGGGTTGACCAAGTGAACACTTAGCCCAAAATGAAACCTAACATAGCTAAATTCCACCATAAGCCAAATTAATTGAAACCATTAATCTAAGTTCACTCAGGACCTATGATTGAACTTGACCAAGCCAACATTTGAGCCTAACCTAGCCCAATTGACCACTTGATCCAAGTTGACCCAACTTGACCTAAAAAGTCAAAATGTGTCAATACTTGATATAAGCCAAATTGATTCAAACCAATGGATAAAGTTCATTCCAAATCACTTGTTGAACTTGACTAAAGCCTCAATTGGCCAACTAGACCTAACCTAGCCCAATTGGCGTTACTAACTTGACCTAAAGGGGTAATATTGAGCCAAATTTGAACTTGACCAAAATTGATTGGAAATGAAGATACCAATCCACTCCATATGACTAACCTAACCTAAACCTACCCTTGACCTACCTCAAATAGGTCAAATGGGTCAAATTGGTCAACTTGACCCATTTGACCTAAATGAAGTCATATAAGCCAAATACAAAACTATACCAAATTGAATCAAACCAAAGCCACCAAAATATTTCAAATGGTCATATGAACTTGACCCAACCCTTGGTTTGACCCAATTTGATCAATTGGTCAACTTGACTGAAGTTGACCCATTTTGACCTAAATGGGTCAACATGAGCCAAACCTATCAAATGAATTCCCAATCTCATGAAACATGGCCAAACGAGTTTCTCCACATACCCAACATATCCAAAGTGAAAAATTAGCAAAATGGCCATTCTACTCTAGCCATAGAACAAATTTTGGCCTAATCCATAGGTATTTTGGTCATACCCTCTTCATATCCACTTGATGCTTTCCTAATAACTCAAGGGGACCTAGTGAAGAGTGATGCACCCAACCAATGGTTTTGGGTTAGCTGGCCCCAAGACCAAACCCAATCTCATGGGTCAAAATGGAAAATTCAAAATCCCTCTTCCACTCAAATTCAAGCACATGGGAGGTTGGCAATCCACTCATTGACTCAAACCGACCATGTGCACACTCCTAATAGCTCAAACAGCCTTTCCATTGTGATCAATTGGAATGGCTTACGACCGTCTGATCCTTCAAGGGGAGATATACTCCCCCTAATTGAATTCAAATCCATCAATTCGACATTCAATTGAGTACTAGAGAGAGTATGGAGCCATCAGAGAGTGATCCCTAGCTTCCTAGAGCTCTAGCCATTTTCCTATCCTTGGTTTTGAATAGTGAAAATAGGGGAGGAAAATTGAAGAGCTAACTTTCTCCAAACTCAATCTCCACCAAATTGCCTTTGCATACTTCATCAGGGAACTAACTCGAGTGCACCCAAGCTTCCTTTGGAGTTTCGACAGTAAGGAAGAGTTGAATTGGATCAAGGCCTCAAAGGGGAGCAAGGATAGTTGGTCCATAGAGCAATTTACATAACCTCAAGAGCTCATTTTTCTAACACAACTTCATCTCAAGAAGCTTCTCCAAAAATCGAGCATCGGTGATCACCTCCGGCGAGGTATGCCATTTTTCAACCATTAAACTCAATGTAGTGTGGAGCTTTTTGAAAGAAATTTTAATGCCATGGAGTTTTGACCATTAGATGTGTTTGTACCCATGCTTAGATGGTGTGGGTTTATTTCCAATTCAATTAGAGCTTAATCGAGCTCAGATCATGGTTGTAAAGGTGGACGGTCTCCATTTTTTTGCAGAGATTGGTAGGGATAGATCTCTAGCCATCCATCCACGTATTTTGGATGGATGAGTATTTATTTTGTAATATCATGCACAAATGCATCTTATTTCGCTCTTGATTGGAGGGCTTTCACCTTTGCTAGAGAAACTTGGCTTGACCTTTGAGAGTCATGGTGGAAACTCACCTCCTCCCTTCTCATTGATTTTGGCCAATAAGTCTATTTCTCATGCATTAGTCATATGAATCCTATTAGCCTGAGTCAAAATAATTATCCAAAATAAAAATAAAATGAAGTTTGAATTGCATTAGATTTAGGTCGAGGTTACTTCTCCCTTATGGGCCATAAGCATAATTCCTCACCTCTTAAGCATTTCCTTGATCTCGTGTTAAGGAATCATAAGTCCTAAATTTCTAATGAAAAATTTAACTTAAATGAACTAAATCAATCCCAAAAATGTAAAGCCCAACCATAGGATAATTTGAGATTGCTTGCTAGGTTTTCTAGCATCATGGGCATCTCCTACTCATCTTCCATTTTGGCTTCGATAATAACTCCCTCTCTTTGATCAATCCTATTTGATCTTCAAAAATAAACCAATCGATTGATAGTCCTTCCTATTGAAATCTTCAAAGACAACTATCATTTACCTTAATCGAGAGTTTTCCTAAGGAATCCTCATTCCTTAGGATGTAATTAACTATAGGAGCTTGCCCCTGTAGGGAACTTAACGAACCCGGTTTAAAATAAACTCTGCTTTACTTTTCTATGTAAAGTAGAAGAAGAATCTCTGATACATATGCATATCCATCATTCTTAGGAGTCCTTATTAAGGTGATTAAGTCCATTAAAGGATAATGACTTCTATCTTTCGAGATAGTACACTATTTCCTTGATGATGTACTCGATCACCTAAATAAGTACATCGGTGATCTGCGTGGCATCCTAAAATGATGAATTTTTATATGCTTGTCTCTTTCTTTTTCTCACCATAGATTTGAAAGGTGACTCTGTTATAGGAATTTTTCCCTACAATAGCTCATAAAAAAAGTACATCAAAGGAGACGACTCTGTATATCTTAAAATCATACTATAAGTGTAGTAAGCATCTGGTACTCTACCTCTATCATATGTAACTCCTCTGTAGCTCGAGCTAAGGCGCCTCAAAGATGTCGGCACGATGATGAGTCCGGTGCACCACTTCTCTCTCTATCGCTTGACCTCGCCCGCACCACTGAAATTGTTTTGAAGACATCAGCTCTCCCTCCGTGAGGCCCCATATCCTATCTGAAAGGCTAGTCATCTCAGTGTAGATCTTTGTCGAAGCTATCTCAAAGTCTGTGCTCTCCTTTCAAACTCATCATAAGTTGAGTCAGCAACTTCCCGTCAAATCCTGACCCGCTCTCAAAGCTCTGGTAGTGAAGCTCGAGTCTGCACAACTGAAAGAGACCTCATCTGCCTGACTATAAACTCTGCCTCCCTATATAAGCCCTCCCAGAATCTCAGCTCCATGTCCTCCAACCCAAAGTGACCAAGGTAGTCTAAAAGCATGTTGGCATTAGAGGTAAAATGCTGAAGTGACTCAGGTGATCCAGGGTCTAGCCTTGAGAATAAATCTCGTAAGAACACTAAGTTGTTGTCTTACATCATCCAATTTCTCATATCAGGACCTAAGGAGTGTCGACAATAAATCTCAGATTGATAATCTACTCCATCAGACACTGTGCAGATAGAACGAATAAATTATTATCAGTGGAATAGATCATCAATAATATAACTAAAATAAGTACATAAATGAACAAATACAATACATGAAGAAGGTAACTCAGAGTGGCCATGCAGATCATTGAACGGTGGCATCTGTGACATTACTATGAAGTCAAAAGCAGTGGTAGCTGTGGCATTACGGTGCTAGCAGATCTTTGAGCCTCTTCTCCATCCTATCTATTTTTTCATCCTTCTATTTTATCTGCTGAAGGAGGTGTTGGCTCGAGTAGGCACTGTCTTCTTGCTCGGCCTCAACACCTTCCATAGTCTGCTGCTCTCTAAGGACGGATCCCCTAGTGTCTACCATGCAAAACTCTACTGAATCTCCCAATAAATCATCTTCATTGGGATCAAAGCTGATCTTTTCCTCATCAGAGTAGTCATATCTTAAGATCTCTTTCTTCTCCATGAGATAATGGGCTACTATATCATCTAAAGAATGACCCATTTGAACTAGCACAAATGACTTAGACTGACCGGTGGTGGGATCACTATCATGTATTGTGAGGCATCGCCTATCGCGGAGAGTTAACCTGAGGCTATACTGGAAGAAATATGTTCCTAACTATCATTGAATCTATATAGGGTGACACTCTTAGGAGGATCTATCATCATAGGTACAACTGAGCTGTCACCTTCTCCCTTGGCAACTACAATCTCCATCGTATGCTGTGGTGGTGGTGGTGATGGAATCACTATGATACTTTGGGGTTTCCATTCCATCCTCATCGGGGGTGAAAGGGAAGAGCGCCTACCGCCATAGTAGGTAGTGTAGATAGAACGAGATCCCTTGGCAGTAGTCGGATCACTAGTGGGGTCCTCTTCACCCCAGATGCAGCCTTCATGGCCTTTGGTGGAACTAGAGATGCTGGAACATGGATCAGAGATGGTGGATAGGGGGTAGAGCGGTTTGATGGAGACACTATCGACTCTCTCTGAACATGAGCTCATCTCCTATGGTGGGTAGTCCCCATGAGCAAAATGTTGTTGGTATGATTGACGCGGGTAGCACGCCGATCAAAAAAATCAACAAGTGCAGACGCCGTTGACTGCTGGCTGAACCTCCGCCTCTTTGGGCTGGTAATGTGAACTGAAGTATGGGCCTCCCTGGCCCTCTCCTGTCAAATATTCTTCCCCACACTGTGGGGGATAATGGATCTCAAATTAAACTGAGCCCCAGACTCTGATTGTCCATAGGCTCTGCCAACCAGCGAAGAACTGGCCTCAGGCCTGTGTATGACCTCCTCCTCTCAATAATAGGAGCCTAGAAATGCACTACTAGTGGAGGCAAAATAGAAATCCTTCTAACATCCTCTCTGTCAGAACTAGAGAGAGGATGAAACTGGTTTGCTGTAACCAGCAGGGAAGCCATCGTGGGAAACTCCTCAATAACAGACTGTGTGGTTGCCTCCATCTCCCTAGCAATGCAAGTGTGGTACTGCTTTATCATGTGGTTCTTATTTCTTGTTTGGGTCATGGTATAAGAGCTAGACCCATCCTCAAAAGCAGGGGAGACAATCCCTGGGATCAGGGGAGCCTTCCCCTTGGAAAATTGGGGCGATGGGGAACAACCGGTAATCGGCATTGTCATTATCACCGCCGCCGCCCTTCATCGAGGGAATCTCAAAATTTGACGATAACCCAATGACCAGCTCCTTCTCGGCCACTATGCTCCTACTAACAATTGAGAGGGAGGCTCCCTCACATGTAATCCGTGCTCAAAACCTCGACCAAAGTGGATGAGGTGGGCATAGTTAGAGTGTGGGAGGTTGGCCTGATCCAGGGCCACATCCATCCCATGGGAAAAAGTGAACACATATCTTGGTGCTGTCATTGAATCAAACTGTACTGAATTAAGATTGAAAAATTGACTAAAGCTAACTGAAACTGTAATGTTGAAAACAAACCTAAATCAGATTTTCTTGCTTTGTTGATTTTGAATTCGAATTTAGAATTTGAACCCATACTCAATATTTTGAAAGTGTTAAGTCGGGCTCAAATGGATTTAGAAGAGATTTTGTGATTTAATTGGAAAGAGGAACACTTTCAACAATTTTGGGTATGTTGAAAAATGGTTTCAAGTATTTTTGAAGAGATGCTTCCATATGTTCATATTTGACTTTTGATTTTTTTATTTATTTTTAGAACCCTTCATTTAACAAATTTGGGTATGTTAAAGTAAATGGGTCAATTAATTTTGTTTTTCATTTGTGATTTTGGAATTTACTCACTTGGCAAATTTAAGTATGCTAAGTGAGGTGTTTGAAAACAATTTCTTCTTTTTTTCCTTTGTTTGTTTTGTTTTGTAAATCATTTGTGATTTGGAAAAATGGAATCCTCATTTAGCAAATTTAGGTATGCTAAAATGAAGAATCCAACTCTGTTTTATTTTTTTGAATTTTTTTTTGAAAATAAGACTCTTAGCAAATTTGAGTATGCTAAGAAAATCCTAATATGTTTCTATAGTTTTTGATTTAATTTTGAAAATAGGATTCTTAGCAAATTTGGGTATGCTAAGAAAATATTATTGTGTTTCTTTTTGGATTTTGTTTTGAAAAATGGAGACTTTACTTTAGCAAATGTGGTATGCCAAAATGAAGTTCCAATGTGTTTATTTTTTTTAGAGATTTTAATTTTGAAAAATAGGATCCTTAGCAAATTTGGGTATGCTAAGAAATCCTAATGTGTTTCTTTTGTTTTGGATTTTGTTTTGAAAATGGAGACTTCACTTTAGCAAATGTGGTATGCTTATAATGAAGTTCCAATGTGTTTCTTTTATTTTGGATATTATTTTTGAAAATGGAGATTTCACTTTAGCAAATGTGGTATGCTAATAATGAAATTCCAACGTGTCTTTAAAATTTTGTGAAATGGAGATTTTACTTAGCAAATTTGAGTATGCTAAATGAATTTTTTTAAAAAAATGTGTTTCAAATTTTTGTGTTTTGAAAAGGGAGACTTCACTTTAGCAAATGGGGTATGCTAGAATGAAGTTGCAAATGTGTTTTGAAAATTTTTGTGTTTTGTTAATCTTGAAGAGAGGGATTTCCATTTAACAAATTTGGGTATGGAAGATGGAAATCAATTATGTTTCATTTTCAAAGATGTATTTTCATGTGTGATTATTGATTTTCTTGAAAGAGGAAATTCCAACCTAATCATATATGGAATATGTTATGGCATTTCAAAATAATGTCATTTTATTTGAAATGAAATCTTCATTTAATAAATTTGGGTATATTGAATGGAGATGTTCATATGTTCTTTTGAAAGTTTATTTTGATTTCTATTGAAATGAAAATTTTCCATTCAATAGGTGTGGGAATATTGAATGGAGAGGTTTCATATGTGCTTTTGGAGAATTTATTTTGATTTTGATTAGAATGAAACCTTCATTCAATAAATATGGGTATATTGAATGGGAGGTTTCATATGTGCTTTTGAAAATTTATTTTGATTTTGGTTGAAAATGAAACTTTCATTTAATAAATGTGGGTATATTGAATGGAGAGGTTTCATATATGATTTTAAAATTTATTTTTGATTTTGTTGTAATGAAACTTCCATTCAATAAATGTGGGTATATTGAATGGAGAGGTTTCATATGTGCTTTGAAAGGGTGAAAATTTGAACTTAACACATATGAAATGTTTGAGTGGAATTTCAAAGTTGTGATTTTGCTTAAAGATGTAACCTCCATCCAACACATTTGGATGTATTGAATGGAAAGGCCCATCTTCAAATTTTGTGCTTTTTTTTTTTGAAAGTTTATGATTGTTGAAATTTTTTTTTGAAATATTTCTACATGTAACAATTATAAAAATTGTTAAATGTAGTGCAAATATTTTATTAAGTGTATTTTAAAAAAGTGCTTTTGGAAATTGGAACTTTTCATAAAGGATTTATTTTTCTTTATTTTTATAATGAACTTTCCTTACCATAAAAATGGTAAGGAGGAAGACTTTAATCATTTCCTTTTTTTTATTAAATTTTTATTTTCACCCATTGGGTAACCCAACGGGGGTTTTAAGACCAACACGGGGTGATGTCCTAAAACCGAAAGATGCTAGATAGCTTAACTTAAGGATGCAATAAGCTAAGTTCCAACAGAAAGAAAGATCGTATTGAATTCACACAAACGTATAAATCCACTATCGATACTTGGAGACAATGATCATTTACCAAAGATGGAGAGAGGAGCCATCCCTAGTGGAGTCGCAAGAAAAATCTGTGGCGAAATATATTCCTGCCTTCATTTATCCCCTTGGAAAGAGGATAAATGAAAATAGAAATATACGCCTTGTGGGATGCCACGTAGATCCACAGATATTCTTATTAGGGGTGATCAGGTACGGTATTGAGGAAAGGTGCACTATCTTGAGAGATAGAAGTCACCACCTTACAATGGACCTATCACCTCAATAAGGACTCCTAAGAATTACGGGTCTTCAGAATGTATGAGAGATTCTTCCCCTACTTTATATGGAATTTATTTTAAACTGAGTTCATCAAGTTCCCTACATGAGCAAGCCCCCATAGTTAATTATATTTTAAGGAACATGATTCCTTAGGAATACTCTTGATTAAGGTAAATGATTATTGTCTCTAAAGATTTTGAAAGGTAGGACTATCAATCGATTAGTTTATTTTTAGAAAGTTAAGTGAGATCGATCAAGAGAAGGGAGTTCTTATCAAATCCAAATGAAAACAAGTAGGGGATGCTTAAAATACTAGGAAGCCTAGTAAGCATCCTAAACTACCCTATGGTTGGGCTTTACATTTTTGAAATTGAATTAATTTATTTGAGTTAAATTTTTATTAGAATGCTAGGGCTTATAATTCCATGTTACAAGGTTATGGAAACACCTAAGAGGTGAGGATTTATGCTCGTAGCCAGCAAAGGGAAGTAGCAATCTCTGAACTTAAATCTAGGGAGCTTTGTTGAGGGCTAAAAGCATGACCTAAATCTAAGGCAAAAATGAGTATTTAGTTTACCTCCACAAGAGAGGATAAATCACCCAACTGTTTGGACTTACAACCGCCTGAGGGTGGCCACCAACTAACTCCTACGATTTTAAAATATGACAAGTCAAATTCTTTTGCAAGATAGCTAAGCTATTTTTTTATTTATAAAATAGACAAAGTCCTTAAACACACTCCCTAAAAGGCTAGATCATGTAGGGCATGCTTTAATGACTTAAAATCTAATGTAAATTTTGTTACATTTTATTTTTATTTTGGACAATCAATTTGATAGAGGCTTTAGGATTTATATGTCTAATGCATGAGAAATTAGATTATGGGCCAAAATCAATGAAATAAGGAGCTATTTTTTCACTATGGCTCTCACAGGTCAAGCCAAGTTCTCGAAAAGGTTGAAACCCTCCAATCAAGAGTGAAACAATATACTTTTTATGCATGATGTGAGAAAAGTAATACAACATCCAGCTAAGGGGTTGCTAATTATTTTATCTTGATTTATAGCCTAAGCTTTAGGTGAGGTTATTAGTTATTTATTTTTAGTTTTGAGTTGATTAATTTGGTAGAAGATTTATTTTTTCCTAAGAGCCTAATCATCATCCAGGCCATACATCAAAGTAAGGAATAAACTAGGAAAAAGATTCCATCTTAATGCACAAGAAATAAACATCAATCATTTATAAAGCTAGCACAAAAGAATAAAAGGCCATTTGTGGTTGGGCTCCACCACACAAACCTGAAAATAAATTGGTGAAGCTACCATTATACAACCCGCTTTACAAATGAATTAATTGTAATTAAGCAAGGAAATCATGATATGGGGGTCTTCATTCTTCATTTCTTCTTTCTTCCTTTGGTTCATTCTTTTGGATGGTTAGAATGTTGTTACTCCAAAGGATTCACATGGTACATAAGATGTAATCTTATAACTAATGCTCATCCTAATCTCCCATAACAATCATTCCAAAATCCTAATTACAAAAGTAAATGAAAATAGGAAATAGGAAATCTGACTAACACCTGCAAAATAGAGATTAGCCAAACAAATCATACAATCTCAAGCATGTATATATATAAATTGGACTTAACACCCCACACATGGGTAACCAAGTCCACCTGACCTATTTTGGATTATGCTTAGGGGTATGAGCACATGCACAACAAAAGCATTTATATTTTTATTACAACACCCCTTAAGCACAATCCCTGTAAAAGATAATGATTAGAATAAATTGTCCTACCATTCATTCTACGTATATAAACCCTAACATCCATACTAAAATAAAACATCACAAAATAAAAAGAAACATCAAGCCCACCACCCTAACCTAAAGCTAGAAATGGTGAATTGCCCTAATATGTGTTTTATTTAAGGTTTGTGTGTCATGCTTAGCTAGGCTTTAAGGTTGAAGTTTTCTAAGTATGAAAATGTTCAACTTAGAGGGTTTGTTTCATGTAAGTGATTTAGTTGCTTTGGTTGATTTTATTTTGTATTTTGATTTGGTTTATGTGAATCCTACACTTAATTACTAAGTTGTAAAGAGAGAAAAGAGAGAGAACTTATCTTTCCTCCATACCTTAAGTAATTTCTAAGGTAGATTCATATTTGATTTTATTTAGTGAATATTGTATTATGTGTTTCAATTAATCCTATTTTTAGATTTTCCTAGATAAACCTATTCAAAAAGAAAGACATTTTAAGATTAAGTAAAGTGATATACTATCACAAAATACACATCACTTCATTTCTTTCCCAACATGTGTAACATGCATATGAATGAACCCTAAGCATATCTATACATGAAAATGAAAATATTTAGCACACTTTAATGATGAATGCTAAGATAATTTGTTACTTAAGAAAATTGGGACGCTTTATGATGCATGGTTTTCATTAAGTAGAAAAGAGGGATTATTTTATTCATTTTTCATATTCATATTTATATGTATGAAAGGCGAACTAAGACGCCATTGTTACACTGGGTGTAAGGTACAAGACCTACTTAGGCTACTTAAAGCCTCAAAACCTGGGTTGTCACTAATATACCACTTTCCCTAAATACATATTCATGTACAAAAGAAATGAATGGAAAAGAAAGATGCAAAAGTTTGTGTATGTTTGTTTGATTTGTTTATGCAATTTATATGTACAAGTGTAGATGCCCTTCTTAAGTAATAACGTAAGAATAAATAAGAATGGATTTAAGCAAGTGTTGAGTTCTTTTCAAATGAACTATACACTTTTCCAAATCCTATTCAAAACTATGCTAAAAGAAAAGAGAAGGAAAGCCACACTATACACATCTTTATATTTTTTTACTCACATGAAAGCTTATAAATAATTATAAGTAGCATAACCTTTAGTTTTGATGCCTAATTCATAAGTTTTAAAAGAATTTGTATATTTAATAGTGATAATAGCCATTCATATCCTTACTTTAGCCAAAACATGCAATTTGACATAAAGGAAATATTTCATTTTTAATTTGATTTTCAAAAAGTATGAATGCATGATTTTCATATGGAATACATATTTAGCATGCTAGGAAAGAAATAAAGTGATAAAAGCATGTAAATTCATTCACCTTAATTAATTCCTAAAGATAATATTATGAAATAGAATTATTTAAAGCAAATCAAATTTAGATTTAAAGAAATTTTGTTTCATTTTGAGATTGATTTCAATTTGAGAAATGTGAGAAGGTTTGATGGTCCTAGCCCATTCCCACTTATGTATGATATTTTAGTTTAGTTTTTAGGTGATTAGATCAATTTTATGCTTTGGTTAGGTTAAGGTGTGAATTAAGTGTGTTAATTATCCCTTACCTATATCTCTTTAGCATATTTAATCAAATAATTATGAGCCAATGTATGACTTAAAATCACACAAGAAATTTAATCAACAATGCACCTAGGAAAGAAAGGGCCTAATGTAATTGGCTCATAATTAGTGATTAATTAAGTTAAAGAGTTTAATTTGAGTATTTTCATAACCCTTCCCACACATGTGAGTTGGATTTTGATTTCTTTAAGCTACTTAAGTTATTGAACACCTAAGAACCTACCCAAGATGAATTGATTAAGTTATGAAATGTTTTGATTTTTAAAATCAAATTAATTAAGCAAGTGATTAGGGGATTAAATCCTTAATTAAGTTTGGATTAAGGAAGGGAAGGGGTTTAGGGAAAATTCCCCAAATCCATTCCATAAACCTCTTATCTACTAAAGCAAGGCTTAATTAACTCAATAAAGGGATTAAACCACTGTTGATATGCTTAATTACCCTTAATTACATAAACGAGTAATTAAGAATTCATTAATTGATCTCCCTAATTAACCCATGAATAAATCCTAAGAAAATTAGGGGAGGCGGAAGTCATCCCCCTAAATGCACATGAGAAGTTTGGAATTGATCAGTGGGATAATTAGGGAGTAATTAGGGTTATTAAGTTTTTAATAAAACTCTAATTAAGAAAAATACACTGTTCAAAATCCATTGGAAATAATTTTAGAATATTCTCCTCTGAATTATCTTTACAATGCATTTACCTTGTATTTTTATGATTTTTCTAGAATTAGTTATGTTATTTTGAATATTCAATGATTATTTAATAATTAAATAGCCTAATTAAGTGATTAATCTTGTCGGTGCCACGTGGAGGCTGATGCGGCGTGCACTTTCCATGTGGCGCGATGGGAGAGGCCACTTAAGTTGTCACATCATAGCACCCTGTCAGCGGTGGCACTGCGCGCTTTCTCATCATCTGTCTGATCAAGGATTGGATGGCTGAGATCAAGCCTACAGTTCTTAAGGGATTAAATCAGGGATCCTACACATCTTGATCATGGCTGTCCATCCACAATGTGCGGATGGACGGCCCATGATCCGTCACTGAGTTTCGTAGGAAAGGGGAACCATCCACCTTCCATGGCATGATCCGAGCTCGATTGAGCTCGGATTGAGCAAGCTCAACCCACACCATCATCATGAAAGGGGATGAAGATCCAATAGCTGATTTTACATGAAGTGAAAATTCCTTTCACAAAAGACCACACACTCTCTAGTTTAAGCTCAATTTTGATCCATACCTCATCGAAGGCTATCACTGGTGCTCGAATCCGATGAGGTAGCTTCGTTTAGTGGAGATGAAGCCTTGTTGAAAGTTTCAAGCCTTAGGGATGAGTAGATCTCTCTATGGACTGAGCTCACCTTCAAATCTTTGTGGCCTTGATCGAAGTCCCACTTTCCATGCCTTGAGAACTTAGATTAAGCTTTGGCAAGTTCGATTGAGTCCTCGATGAAGCTTGCAAGAGGTTGATTAGTATTGAGTGAGATGGAAAAGTGGTGGAGCTCCTATTTTGACTTGAAGAAATCAAGATGAGAAATGGAAATGGGCTGAGGAAGCTTGGAGAAACCTTGGGGTGCTTTCTCTGAGTTCCCTAAGCTCGATCGAGTGTGTGATGTGAATTCAAGTGGAATTAGGGGGAGTATATCTGCCCATAGGTGAATCGACGGTGAAGAGCTTTGTTATTTTGATCCAATTGATCTCATTCAATGGGTTTGTTAAGCTGTTAGGACTTGCATATGGTTCAGTTTTGAGTGTGGAGTGGAGTAGTGAAGCTCCCATGTGGTTTAATTGAGTGGAGGAGGGATCCCATGCGCTCAATTCTTAAGTGGGTGGTCAATTTGGCCATTAGGTTGGGTTTGGCTGATCCAAACCCATTGGGTCATGTGCACTATGTCCATTATTGACCATTTGGTGCACTAAGAGGATATCAAGTGTCCATGAAAAGGAATTGACCAAATTCTAAGTGGTTTTGATTTTAGGTTACGCTATGGAGTAGGGGTAAAATGGTCATTTGGCTTGGATTTCATTTTGAATATGTTTGGTATGATTGAAAAATGGGTTGGGCCAAGTTTCAATGAATTTGGAGTTGGTTTGATATGATTTGGCTCATGTTGACCCATTCAGGTCAAAATGGGTCAACTTGGGTCAAGTTGACCAATTGGTCAGATTGGGTCAAACTAAGGGTTGGGTCAAGTTCATATGACCATTTGAAATTTTTTAGCATCATTGGTTAGGTTTAATTTAATTTATATTTGGATTTGGTTCATTTGATTTCATTTAGGTCAAATGGGGCAAGTTGACCAATTTGACCTATTTGACCTATTTGGGTTAGGTCATGGGTTGGTTTATGTTTGGTTGATCATTTGAAATGGATTGGTATCTTTGTTTCCAATCAATTTGGTTTATATTTGGATTTGGCTCAATTTGACATTTTAGGTCAAGTTGGGTTCAAGGTCAATTAGGCTAGGTTGGGTCTAGTGGGCCAATTGGGGGCATGATCAAGTTCAACAAGTGATTTGGAATGAACTTGACCCATTAGTTTCAATCAATTTGGCTTAGATCAAGTTTTGACACATTTTGACTTTTTAGGTCAAGTTGGGTCAACTTGGGTCAAGTGGCCAATTAGGCTCAAATGATGACTTGGTCAAGTTCAAACATTGATCATGAATGAGTTTTGATAAATGGTTTCAATCAATTTGGCCTATAGTGGATTTTGGCTTAGTGTTGATTTGGTCAACCTTTAGGTTTGACTTGGTTTGACCTAATTTAAGTGATTGATCATCATGATGATTGTTGATCATGATGAGGCTTAGGTGAATTTGATTCAATCCAATTTGGTTTGGATTAGAATTTGCCTGATAAGGGTACTTTAGGTTTCTTTGGGTCAAGTGAGCCTAAGTGGGTCAAATGATTTGGTCAAAGCTTGATTTGAGTTTGATTGAACTCAAATATGGATTATGATTGAAATATAAATCCATTTGCAAGTGGCTTGAAGTCAAATGAGTTTGTATTCATTTGACAAGTTCAAAGGGGTGAACATGAGTTTGACTTGGGTTTGATTTTTGAATTTAGTTTTGATTTGATGATTAGAGTTTATGTTTATATTTAGATTCACAATTGAAGGATTGATTGAATCATGAAGAAAAATCAAGAATTTGGTTTGATTTGAATGATTGAGCTAAGTTCAAGAATTTGACTTGAAAGACTTAGGTTGAATTTTGGTTGAATTTGGATTTGAGTTTTTTGAATTGATTTTTGGTTTAATATTTAAAGTTTATGTTTATATTTGGATTCATAATTGTAGGATTGATTGAATCATGAAGAAAAATCAATGGTTTGACTGTTGATCCACAACTATGTGCCACTTAAAATTAAATAAATATGGTGGAAATTAAAATGCCATAATCGCGTAAATCAATTAAATTGATTTGATTTAAAAATTCAACTTCATAATGCCTCGATAGCATCAAAATTAATTAAATAGAAAATATTAAATCAATTAATGACCAATTAAATAATTAAAATCAAATTTTAATGAAATTATGAGCATATCGAAGTCGGGAAGCCTCGACGATGTCCGAAACGACCTCCATTTGCGAAATTAATTGCGCCATCATCGCTGAAATGTCGAAACCTATCAAACGACGCCTTTCACGATCGATTCGGCAAAGTGTGCACGAATGTCGATCAATTTTAATGCAATGCTGCACAAATTGTAAACCTAATTTTGCTTCAACTGTCGTCGACATTGTCAAAACGACCTCCGATCATAAAATCGATCGAGCCATTGTGTTCGGAACAACAGAAACACCTAAAATTTACACACATATTGCTAGGGTTTATTATTAGGATGATTTGTCAAAATTTTACAATTAAGGGTTAATTATATTAATCCTTAAGCTAATAATCTCTTAATCCCTATTAAGCCTTACCTAACCCCTGCCACCCACTCGACCAATGAAATGACCGCCGTTTGGCCAATAGGAGTAAGTGGTCTAACCTAAAAGCAAAGAGGAATACGTTATCTCCTTCGTTGACCTCATTCACGCTATCTCCTTTGACTCTCCTCTTACTCTCGGCATTCTCACGACATTGCTTGAGCGACTCTCCCCTCTCTCATTCCTGCGGCTCTCGGATGAAGCTCTAGTGTGCGATTCTCCCTCTCACGATTTCTCACTCGAGGTCCCTCCAGTAGCTCCCTCTCCCTCTTGTCGCCTCGTCGAACTCCCCACAAAGATCTCCTTCTCCCTCTAAGCTCCCCCCAGCTAGCTTCCTTGCTCCTCTCGGTTGAAGACCAACCCTAGTCGAGCAAACAGAGGATCGATCCTTCTTAATCACTCTTCCAACCAAACCCCGTGTTGTTTTGTTTCAATCTTAAGTTATATTTTGCTATGTGGGTTTCTCTCGAAGGAAATGATTTTGATTTACCCTTATGTGTTCTATGAGTTGTCTGATTTTGGGGTGATTGTGGTTCAACTGGAAGGCTCTCCTTGTGGTTGGAGTGCTGTTGGAAAGGTGGACAGTGCTGTACTTGGTTTCTTGAAAGCATCATAGCAGATTTTTATCTTAGTTTGTTTTGATGCAATAAATTGGCTGGTTGTCAATCTTAGCCTTTCTTCCTCCTTAAATCCCTCAACCTTCAATTTCTTGTTGCACCATTCAAGGTTCCCCTTTTGTTGGTTGTTGTTAGTGAATGTTCATGGGGACTATTTTGTAGTATTTGCAAAGCTATTATTTGTGTTTCGTTTGACTCTCCTGCGATATATCCCTCTTATATATATGTTGTCCCATCAGAGTTGTTTGAGTTTAGATCTTTGCTTTCACGTGAGGTGTCGACATTTGATGTCATGGATTATTTACATGTTTTGCAAAGCTTGCAGCAGGTTGTCAAAGGAGAACCGTAATTAGTCGAGCAGTTAAATTTTGTTCAACGTGTCTTGGAAGCTTTTGTCATTTCAATGGCTGATACTCAGTCAAAGGATGCACTTTTGAATTCACTTTTTTATTCCTAATTCTTATGGAATTCTAATGAATCCATCAAATCTTGCTTATAATGATGCTTGCTGAATTTTATTTCTTTCTTATGGGAAATGAAATCTGAAGTTTCCATAGCCTTTTAAAGGTGGAATGCCTAAGCTAGATGCAAGTGTTCTTTATCTTTAGCCTATGCTTTTATCATATAGAGGAAGTGATGTTTTGAATTTTATTTCTTTCTTATGGGAAATAAAACTGTTTCCATAGCCTTTAAAGGTGGAATGCAAGCTAGATGCAAGTGTTCTTTATCGTTATATGCTTTATCATATAGAGGAAGTGATGCTTGCTGAAATTTTATTCCTTTCTTATGGAAATGAAATCTGAAATTTCCATAGCTTCTTAAAGGTCTTGTTCTGATTACCTTGCCAAAAATTTTTATAAATATTAAAAAAATGAAATCAGAAGTTTGGAAAGGGTTTCGGGGGTGTTGATTGGTTCAAAATCCTAAACTATTAGCAAGCTTTCCTCTCTTTACATTTCGTCTTGTTTGATGAAATAATGTTTGCTGAAAACTGTTTTTACCTAAGGGGAAATCTATAGAATTATTATCTAAAAATGTGATACATTCTGAAATCATTTTTATCAAAGGAGTTTATGCCATGCTACTTGTTATCTTCTATAGATTTCATTTGTTTTATCTCTTGTACATGAGTAGAATGAAATCTGAAAGTAAAAGCTGAAATTAAATGAAAAAGTGGCTATGTCATACTATATACTATCTTTTATGGATTTTATTTATTTTGCCTCTTGCATATGAATAGAATGAAATCTGAAAATAAAATCTGAAATTAGAAAAGAAAGGGTTTTGGTATACTACTTTATTCCCTATGGGTTTCATTCTTGCATATTTGTTGTTTGTATTATTCTGATATCTTGTTAATAGAAATACTACTATCAAAATTTGCCGGTGTCTCACAACATTCACCCATACATGCCTTTCTTGGCATGAGGGCAGTCTAGCCTCATGGCAACCCCACATGGGGAGAGAGGTAAGAATTTTGATTATTATGCTTTTAATTAAATATACATGCAAGCAGCCTTTCTTTTCTATTATGCAAATGCAAGCTTTAAATTTATTACTATAGATCTACTCATGTTTCTCCAACATGGTAGGGAAATCTTATCATCAATGTGGTGTCTCACGACATCACCCATACATGCCTTTCTTGGCAAGGCAGCCTAATCTCTCATGGCAACCCCGTGATGTGGGAGAGAGGTTGTTGTAAATTTTAATTATTATGCCCTTAATTAAATATACATGCAGCCTTTCTTTTATTATTATGCAAATGTAAGCTTTAAATTAATTACTATAGTACTACTCATGTTTCTCCAACATGGTGGAAACTTTACTATGCTATGCTAACCCATACACTTTCTTGGCATGGTGGCAAACAAAATTTCGGTGGTGTCTCACGACATCCACCCATTCATGCCTTCTTGGCATGGTGCGTGCCCTCATGGCAACCCCATATCTGACGGAGTAATTGTAAATTTTGTTTAAAAAAAGGAGGAAAGATTTATTTTTTGCAATGTTTAAGCATGTTTATATATAAATGCAAGCTTTAAATTTATTACTATAAGTACCTACTCATGTTTCTCCAACATAAGAGGAATGCTATATTATGCTAACCCATACACTTTCTTCATGGAAGACCTAGTCCCCCGAAGTAGCCCCCTTTTAAGGGGATGACGCCGGGAGGCTGCCAAAATTTATAAAAAAAAGAAAATAGAAAGAAAGTGATGAAATGCTTAAGTTGTCATGTTGGCTTAAAATTTTTTTTATCTCAAATGTGAATGCTTATGCTTCAAATTCTATATCAAGCAAGCTATTCTATTTTTGTGGCAAATGTGACATGAGTTGATACTTATGCTTCAATTTCTATAACATACAAGCTATCCTATTCTATGGCAAATACAACATGAGTATATGAATTGATCAATGCTTATTTATGTTAAACATGAAAGTTTATGTATTGATTTTACATCATACAAGTTATCCTATTATGGTCATTATGATATGCATTATTTAATGCTCATCCTAAAGCTCTACTTAGCTGACATGTTACATGGACATGTGCTTAAACATAAAGCTTAAAATACATAGAAAATAATATCTTCCATATGACATGACATCTATCATGAAGATATCAAAATAGAAAATTGTCAAGTTAAAAGGAACTTACAAGTTTATGTGGCACAACTTAACCCTTTGCAAGATTGAAAGAACTTAAACTTGTGGTATAAGGGAGAAAAGGAGAGTAGGAAATGTAGAGATTTTGTGAAATAGAAATCCCCTCTTATTTATAGCTTCCCTAGTCCCTCCTCTTATCATCTATTATGGCATCGACACATATGGTGTCTCATAAGTTGCATGCAAGAAAATCATCTAAATTCCATTTGTCATATCACATGCGTGGACATGTGGCATGCATGCATTATTATCACTTTCCTTAATGTCATAAAAAAAGGGGAGGAATGGATTTAAAGGAAACTAAACTCTTTGCCATATATTCTTAATAAAATTTAATGGGTACTTGTCATTTGTCAGCTTGATGTGAAGGAGGTGGATTTTAATTAATCCACTTGTCTCTTTAAATGACATATGACATCTACTCATATCTTTGTCTTCTCCTCCCCCTTATTAAGAGAAACATGGGCTATGAATCATAGTATAATGGGCCCTCAAAATGATTTGTTTCACCTATAATCCTTTTTTTTGATTTATAGAAGGAATTTTGCCCAAAAATATTCATATCATGCTTCTAAATAAAGACCTATGTTTATCTTGGATCCATTACTTTACACTTAATCAAATGGGCCCTTAAAGTGTTCAATTTCAGCCCCTATCCTTTGCTGATTTGTTGCATAAAAGGGGATTTTTGGCCCAAACAACATGCTTACCATATTTCCAATCAAATGCCTAAGTCTACTTTAGGTCCATTACTTCATGATTGATCAAATGCCTTTAAAATAATTTATTTCAAAGATATTTTCCTTGCGATTTGTGGCATGGGGGGTTTTGGCCCAAACATTATGCATATCTTATTTTCAATCAAGTCAAAGTTTATTTTAGGCATTACTTTATATTTGATCAAATGGCCTCCAAAATGATTTACTTTAACATATCCTTGTTGATTGCATAAAAGGATTTTAGCCCAAATGAAGTGAATATCATGTTCCCAATCAAATAATTATGTCTATTTTAGATTCTCACTTCATTTTGGCCCAAATGAAGTATCCAATAAATCAAATATCTAAGGACATGTGATCCAAATGTCAAATATAAAAAATAGATGCTACATCTTTCCCATTTCTTAGATCCCGTTAACAAAACCTAAAAATCTAATGATGCTATTGTAAATCTTTGAAATTAATTTTGTCATGAAATAACTAAAGATAAATCTTCAAGATCATTATTAATGTATTCTCAAATTCAAGGTCATAAGAAGAAAAGTCTCAAACCCATCTTCTAAGTATAATCTGAGTTGACAAGTGTGAGAACGATAGATCTTGAAATAATTAATCTAGATCCATCCTTACAAGAAAAATAAATGAGAAGAGTCTATCTATCCTGCTTTGGTCTTGAGTCCTGCTAACAAAACCTAAAAAATCATATCAAAACTCATGCAAGATTATATCATGTCAAATTCCATTGCTTCAACTTAGACATTCATATGTCCATACAATACTTTAAAAGAATATACATGTATGTGTGTTGAAGTTCAGTAGATCAAATATCTAGAAAGACATGTAATCCAAACGTAAGATAAAATATACAAGAACAGATGCTATATATCGCTTGGTTTGAGTAAGAAAACCTAAAAATTTGATATTATAAGAATTTTAAATGAATAATATGAGAAGCTAATTTGTCATATAATATAAGATATGAATCAACGACATTTTCTAATTCAAACCTCAAGAAGAAAAAAGTCTCAAACCCCATCCTCTATGTTCAAGCTAGAGTGGATAAGATTTTGAAGGATTATACTTCGAGACAATGAATTAAGACGATCCTCTAGAGAAAACCACGAGTGCATAAAGGTCCCATCGATATTCTATATTTGAGAAGGGTAATTATAATTAAAATTTCAATGATAAATGATCATATATTCAAATCTAAAATCAATCATAAAATGATCAAAATTCAAATAAAAATAACAAAAACATAAATAAAATGAAATTAATTATTTAAATTAAAACTTAAAAATAAAAAAAATCAATCAACTCCGAATTGTTTGTCTTGTGACAAATTAAGAAAACTTTTGCTCACAAAGAGTATCAAATTAAATACATAACTACCTTCACACTCAAATATTCCTAAAGCCGTATGATGTGTATCCTGTCCGCATGATTTCATACATGACCACATAAATGGTCATGACCGAGCCTCCACCGGGTGGTTCGCGATAGACACCACTAAATTATTTGGTCACACCGTACTCAGATGTTCTAAGCGGCTTAAATAAATATGAATGTATGGTAAGCAAAAGTTTTATGTACAATTGACTTATATTTGTCCCTGATAAACTCCACTGTGTCTGGGACATTGACGACAACTCCTTGTCGATAGGATCCTTCTGTTACTACCTCTTTACTCTTGACTGTGGATGACAAATATCATGGGACGACAAGCCATCGCTCCCCACAAAAGTTTTAAATTAAAATAATAATTTTCATAAGTTCTAAACTCCACTTAATTATATATACTGCTCTTTAACGATTCATTGATTATCCTTAATCAAAAAATGCTCTCAGAAGGTAATTAACTATGTGTTGCCTATACAAAACCCTAACCGATATAAAAAAGTTCTCACCAAATGAGAATGAAATCTTAATCATGTAATTCATGTTCTAAATTATCAAATTAAACAACTCTTTTCTTTTTTTTACCAAAAAAAGGACAAAGGCAAATTTTCTGATCATTGCACTTGATTTGAATTTAATTTGGTTAAGTTCAAGATTTTGACTAAAGGTTTGTTGAATTTACAATTTGGATTTGAATTTTGAATTTATTTTGATTTTGAATTTATATTTATTTGTATTTATGAGTATAAATGAGAATATAAAAGGGTTATGAAAAATTTCTAATTTGAATTTATTTAGATTTGATTTAATAAGTCCATGAGGGAATCAAAGGACTTATGAAATATTTGATTTAATTTGAATTAATTTGGTTTGATATTTGAATTTATATTTCATTTATATTTGTGAATATAAATGGGAATATAAAGGTTATGAGAAAGATTTCTTGAATTTGAGTTGATTTAGATTTGATTTGAGTTAAGTCCATGAGAAATCAAAGGACTGGGAAATATTTTTGGAGTTTGAAATCCAATCAGGGCTTCAATCACAACTTTCAATTATTTGGAATTGATTCATGATTTGAGAAAATCCATTGAATTGATTCATGGAAGTTAGAGTTGGAGTTGATATGAGTTTGGAGTTTTGACTTGGAAAAAGGAAGAGGAATTTGGTTTAATGCTTAAAATTTTTAACACTCCTGGCATGACTTAGTCCTTCTAACTCTTCAAGTCTCTAGACTAGCTGAGTGTCCACTTAATCACTATATTTTAAGACTAAAGAACTCTTAAAGTCAAGAGAAGTCATATGTCAAATATGAAGGATTAAGAGCTCATCGTAAAAAAATGAGGTCAACAATCCCATAGATTTGAGCCACACTTCATCTAATGGATTAACTCCCCACATTTCAACTTAATGGTGGATACCCTCTTCTTTCAAAATTTAAAAGCATAACTAAGTTAGGAGAATAAAAAATCATGAATATCATCGCAAAGATATCCTCATCCGCCGTCTATCTCGACTCCATCCCCTTGAAGATCTTGCCAATCAATAATCAGATAAATTTATTTTTGCCATGTCATGGTCTACTCCATCAAAACATCTCCTGTAAAGACACAGGAAGATAGAGGCTTAGTATAATAAAAAAAGTAATAAGCGCTAACAATCATGTGAGATATACAAAGGCATTCAATTGAACAAAAGGCAACAACAAGCATGCTTTAGAGCGCATCATATTTGATTGTTGACCTACAACTTCATAACAAGATGTGATAAAATAAAATCAACAAAGGCGACAAGCACATATTAAGTCATATACATCCCAATCATCATCAAAATAAATCAAATCACTGAACAAAAAGAAGTTACATGTCAACAGAAAGTTTGATAAGTTCGCTAATAAATCAAAAATTAAATAACATCCGAATAACAAATTGCTAGATATTCCAAAAATTGAAATTACCTAATATAAATATCTACCTTGCATAAAATGACATACAAATGTAAAACATACAATCATTTATGTATGTGGGGAGGTGGCATGTGAATTGAGACACCTAATTTTTTTATTTTTTTTATAAAAAAAAGAGGGACAAAAGAAAGTGAATAGTTCTTGTCATTGCAAATTAAATAAATTGAGTGAGCTAGACTAACTAAATAATTTAAGTAAATACATTATATATATATATATATATATATATAACATAAATTAATGTTAAATAATATTAAATTCAATAATTATTTTATTGATAAGTATGCTATCTACTTTAAATCATAGCAGGTGGAGTAGTTTGTTAATATATAAAGGGTTAGTAAAAATGTTGGTCGATGCAAATACGTCAAAAAAAACTCTCTATAAAATCAAATAGGTAATGCATATTTTGTTAACTCCAATTTTAAATGTGATTTTGAGTCCAGGCAAACTTTCAAAATATCTAAAAATGGACATAATTAATGTTATCATATTTAAATATTTAAGCCTATGTGAAATCCGATCTGATAGCCATAATTTACAAAAGAGAGTTCTTTTCCGCGAATGAATCAAAATCCCGGATTTTCTGGGACTTCGTATCCTAATCGCCGCCTCGTATGAAGAAAACTCGTTCCGTCTTTTCCTTTCAATAGAAATAAAAATAAAAATGTAAACCTAAGGAAGCCATCCCATTAAAAACTCTCTTTTCACAGTGGCTCACGGGTTTTTTTTTTTGGTTTCTTTTTTCTTTCGACGTCTAGCTCGTGTTCCTGATCCCTAATAGCTCGGCCAAACATCTATCTCATTTCTGATTTCTCAAACAATAGGTTTCTATGCTTCTCTCCCTCTTTATCCATTCCTCAAGCCGGCTCCCTTCACTTCACGTATTGGCTTTCATCAACTTCTCTTCTACTCTCCTTCTCCCCTCTCTCTTGTCTATTTTTCCCTCTTATTTCTTTATCTCTCTTTCCGTGAGCTAATAAAAAAAAAGAGAAAACTAACTCTCTCTCTCTCTCTCCCTTTCTCTCTCTTTCATTCTCCTTTTCTCTCTCTTTCGGGTTACTCGAAGACAAAAATTTTATTTTATTTTATTTTATTGAACAAGCATATATATATATATATATATATATAGTAAATGAAATATATGTGGATATAAAAATATATTACATTTAATTTTATGCAAGTATTCAAAGAGTCTACGCGTATCTTTTTAGATTAAAATGTTGGAGGATTTGCTGCCGAGATATTGCAAAATATCACTCATACGCATCTTTTTAGACGAATGAACATGCCTAATTTTAGTAGAAATCTCCCCACCTAGGGGAGATGTTATCGAAATTTTTAAGAACATCTCGACTTATAGAATAGTAATAAAACATACTCATAAGTGTTTAAAAATCTAATTAAATACAAAAGAAATTTCAATCAAGGCTAATAGTAAATGAAAAAAAAAAAAATTAAGATAAGAATTCTATAAATTTAAATGAGGATTAAAGAAGATGTATCTACAAGTAACACTTGGGTAATCTTCAAAGCTCACACAAAATTTTTGAAGGTGTAAATGAAAAGAATGAGTAATGTGGGAAAGTAAACCTCCTCATCTTCTGATTTATATAAGTAAAATAGAATCTTTCTCATTAAGTGATAATCATGTGAAGACAAAATAAAGAGAGAGAGAAGGAATATACTCATTTATGTGAAATGACTAGATAATGTGGATGAAAATAATAAATATTGCATACATTTTGAAATGAAAATATATTGAATTCAGATTATTTGCATTAAGATGCATGTGAACAAGAAAAATATGCATGATTTTAAGGTAATTGCCTCAAAATACATGTAAGTAATTTTAAGAAATGAATTACGAATATATTTCAAGGCAATATAATACATGAATTGATATTGTTGCGTGCTAGAAAACCAGTTGCGGTAGAGTAAAAGTTTACGCCTTAATTTTGTTGTGAAATCTAGCACACACACATGTATTTAAAGAGTGAATAAGAAAACTCCAAAAATTTTACATGAAAAATCTCGAAAAGAGGGAAAAACCACGGGGCTTAGCCCAGTAAAAATCTTGCACTATGTATCTATTTCAGCATACAAAATCTTCCCGATAACGGGATTACATAATTGTATATGAGAAGGGAACAACAGCTTTGTAGTCACGTTCAAGTGGTAACAATTGCTAGGGATAGCAGATGATGGAGAACGATGGGGATCAACGACTGCAATGATTATGGCATGAGACGATCGACGGTGGTTGATAACCAACGGTGTCGATCATGGTGACTCGATTATGTTTGGAGGATATTCAAGCTTTAGCTCTCTCATCTCTCCTACTCTCCCCTCATGAAGAATGAGAGCTATTTATAGATGGAGGAGTACATCGTAAATATTTGGAAAATCAACCACTCCTCCATCATACTCAAAATGATTCCTTTGATCATTTGATGTATTTTAAGTATTTGAATTCCCAAATGAAGTCAAAATTAGGAGATCTTAGGCTCGTTAGATCCGGCTCGTCGAGACACTCGATTTGACTATAAACACTCCATGTTTGAGAGCTATTTAGAGATTTAACTAATATTTCAAAGTTTCCAAGGATATTTTAAGTGCTTGATCTCGACAAATTTCAACTTGGATCACTTGCTTTTAGCATCAAGATTATTTCGTAGTAGTATTTTAAGTGTCATATCAGATATATCAATATGTATATGAGTGATTGAAAATAATAAGTCAATTGAGCACACATCCCAAGAGAAAAAATTAGCTCAATGGGATAATGTAAACATTTTTTAAAATAATATGGTACTCATTTTGAAGCAATCATTAACTTCTACTCACTGCTTTGAGATTTATGCTGATAATGAGAGAAATAAATTTAAAGAAGTGTACAAGTACTCTCAAGTTATTTACACATTTTATGAGGAATGTCTTATGCCAAACCTCAATTATATCGTGAAACGTGCAAATTTTATAAATTGTACAAAATTCAATCAAATTGAAATTAAGTTAAACTAGGCTGCTTTATCTATATGGTGAAGTCATAAGTCTCACTTAATCAATCCAATCCTCCATGCAAAATAGGAGTTGACTGGATTGATTCTAAATCAAATGCTCAATCACTAAGGAAAGAATTTGATTCAACCCTAATAATGGATGTGTTGATTATAGAATCTAACCAGAGGGAGTTATTATTATCTATATTTTCAAAGTATCTATGTTAAATCATCTCAAATCCAAATTCATGAATATAGGTCATAGACCTGATCCTTTGTTAGCAAATGAGCAAAGTCAACAAGGTACCACGATTTGATTATAAATTCAATTGAGGTTCAATCTCAAAATAAAATTATCAAATTATAGTATGAATGCTCAAATTATTAATACCCCGATGATAGCTATGTTGAATAAAGATATCAACCGGAGGGCATACTACTATCAACATATGTTTAAAATTTTAACTCAAATTAATATAAATTAAGTATCAATTCAAATATAAAATCCAACATGTTAATAAATATTAAATGCTTAAATGGAATTCAATCTTTAAAGAACTTAAAGAAAACTCAATCTATCACCTTCCACAATTATTTATTAAAGGCGATAAATTAAGAAAACTCCAAACCACAAAGGAGCCAATGTCAAATCAAGTGTATTTATATACTCACTCTCAATTAATCTCATGCCAAAGTGACGGGCGTGTCCTTGACGCATTTTGGCTCAAATATGATGATGCTACGAGAGTCATCTCGAGGTGATTGACGCTAAATGACATTATTATATTAACCATGTAGCGTATGCTCCCAATGGCTCTATACCTTGAGTTGTGAATTATAGTGCACTTGATAAGGCAAAATGCCCTTTGTCAACTAAGATGGACTTAACCTTGTCTCTTTAGACAAACATCACCACAGATCTACAAGGTTCCCTCAACGACAAACCCATGATTCACGACGGATCGCCGTTAATGATATCTCGACTAAGTAGACTAGGGACCACAACAACGAATGATGGACTAATCTGGGATAAGCATCATCGTTCCCCCAACCATCTGCTTTAAATTAAATATAATGAATTTCATAAATCTAAATTCTAAAACACATGCTACTACTATACGCTACACACTTAGCGATCTAATGACTAGCATTAATTGAAAGTTCTCTCAAAGATTGAGAGGGTAATTAACTATGTGTTTGCTTATAGAAATGGAACGATCTAAAGTCCTCACAAAATGAGGCAAATCTCTGCAAGGTCTTATCTACTATTCCATCTCGCTTCTAAAGTTTAAGCGATATTTAATCTACTCTCTTCATCGAGAGGAAGAAATTTTGGAGCCCACATATACAAATATTTTGATCAACTTAAAGTTAGCCCTAAATAAGTGTTAATCAAATCAGCAATGACATAAAATCACCAAAATATGCAAGTTGAAAAGCAATAATGACGATCATTTTAAAATTTTCACACTTAACTAGTCATTTGTAAGGATATTTATTTTTGCTAACCTAACAAGTCATCACTATGCATCAACACACCACAAAGCCATTAAAATTTCTAGAAGTAAAATCATTTGGTTAACAAGTCATCAATAATTCTTAATGAGTCATTACCAACTTAGTAGGCAATCATGAAGTCCAAGTAATATTGTATAAACAAGCAAAATTTCTGAAGAAAAGTTTCCACTTTAGCAAGCTATTGAAAAGATTTGATGGATCACCACTAAAGGATTACTGATGTGTTGATAACCCTAATTAATGATTATTTTATCTAGTGAGATTTAGTCCCAAATTGCCAATAAGAGGATTTTTTATTTTTCTCTTTTATAAATATCAAGATATTCCTTACCATGATGAAATTTTGTTGAAGTGCTATCTTGCACATGATCAAAGGAGATAGAATGTTCTTGTGTTTGGCTTTTAAACTATGATCTTTCCATCATCTCCCTTTCTTCTACTTTTGATTGACTGTATTCTATTTAAAAAGAATTTACATTTTTTATGTTTTCTTATTGATCTTAAAGCTTAAGGTCATGATTTACCATAGTTACTAATATGTAATTGTCTTTATAGTGTTGTCATGCTGAAAAATAGTCATTTACAATGATAAATACTTTATATATATAAATCTTAGATAATTGACAACATACATTCCATTATTATAGTATAACCTAGGAGAGTTGAAGTATAGCACCATTTTAACATAATTATTTGCATTAGAGGGAGGATAAACATATTTAGTGTCCTAGACACAACTTATTTTAGGTAAAAGATCATGATTATATTAACCTTGAGCATTCTTATCTACATAGTTAATGTGGATTTCAAAAACACTTCTTGACCCATATATATTTTTTAAATTTCAAGTAATATATTAGAAGATTTTTTTCCCTCAAAAGTGATGTTAAGGTGAAATGATACTTAAATTTTAGATGAATAAAGAGTTCTCAAAGTTGTTATGCTACATAAATTTCATCAACTATAAAAGGTTAAAAAAATGATGAAATTTTAAATTAAAATTAATTCTTAAGAAAAATCTGATCTCACATGCTTCAAGGGTCCAAATTGAGCAGGATTGAAATAAATGAGTCGCCTCGAACGCTTCATAATAATATACAAACCGTATCTAAAGCCGTGACAACCTCTCAACTTGATATTATCTTGAATGAGAAGATCAAAGTTGTTATAGCGGAAAGAAAAATTGAAAGGTCGTGCATATCCGTGGTATGATCAAATTTCATACCCGGATATTCAATGCTAAATTTATCTAACCGGTAATCCTAAGCAACATCTAGCCAAGTCATCATGTGGAAACACAGGGGCAATGATGCATTACTTCTATCATTTCAGTAGTTTGACTTGACTACTCGAATGGTAGCGAGTTAAATGACTCCAAAACTTTTGAACTTGAAAATATGTTCATTAAAAGGTGCTAGACACCAAAAAAGATAACAATTAAGATCTCGCTTGAGAAGAGGAAGAAAGATGAGAATGATATATACAGCGCAAAATATGAGTATGAAATGTGAACAACAATTAGAAGAAGAGCATGCAATTCAATTACTGATGGGAAACATTGGCTCAGCTTAGTGTATACGAAGCACTTCTAATGTCAAAAGATTTTCGTAACACCTTAATTGAAGCTCTCAAAGAGTAAGGAAAGTTTGAAGCATATTTTGCTGAACGCTATCTAACGGAGACCTTGCATGTTCAAGAGCCTCCAACTGTCACATTTTCAGAAGATGATCTAATGCGATCATGAGCATAATCGCCTCAGATGTTACAACAACTAAAAGTGATGAAATTATAATACCGCGGATCTTAATTGATCTGCCTTTCGTGAATCTTATGAACTTGAGAACTCTTAGATGTCTATCTCTAGATGTACAACATCTGGGATGAGATAAATTCATGGTTCAAGGTTTCAATGAGAAGGGACAGAAAACTATCGGGTCATTCGTCCTCCCTCTTAAATTTGGAGACCTCTACACAGAAGCCAAATTTCATATGATCGATGCAGATACTTCATTCAGAGCCCTTCTGGGTTGACCATGGCTTCATAAGTATGGCATTGTCCCATCTACATTGCATCAAATATACAAAGGATGGAGAAGAATGCTAAATTATGGGTGACATGCAACCTTTTGGTGCATAAAATGAAGATATATCAAGATGCCAGCTACTTTCTTCCTAAGAAATCAAAGCTAACAAAACAACTAACAAATACTACATCTACTTAAAAACCAATAAAAGAACAAGTTAAGAAGAAGGGAGAAGATAAAATGAATAAATGAAAAGAGGTTGTTCCAAATATTCCTAGGGATATAAAGAACAGGTCCAAAATCAATAACATTGTCCCTCATCTAGGCAGTGATACTAAAGAATAAGATGAATGTATTCCTTCTAAATCCAAAGGTCCGCATGACTCTTTGAGTAAAGCTCTGACTGAAGAAGAACATTTTGACTCTGATTATGAGTTCGAATCTGCTTTTGAAGGTAAGGTGCAATGCACCTACTTTAAAATAATCATAGATCTATCAGTAGTAGAGACTACACTTGTAGTCACTCGTTCCTCCCCAACATTTTAAAGAAATCACCCCTCGAGAAACTCACAAAGTCGAGGAACTGGTGACCTTCTATGTACCTCCTCTCCCTGGAAAACACGGGCCAGGAAGCCTGTTTTATAAATCTGAGGGGTGTCAAGAAGAGGATCCTGATTGGGTAATGCAACTATCTGAAGAAGAAGAAGCTATGTCCACAAGGATGCCAAAATATTACTCTCCAAAGATGCAAAATCTGATGCGCAAACATGGGGTCCAGGCTGGAGAAAGTAAGCAAAGGACTAAGCTCTTTGAAATGATGTGGTACCCAAAAGGTTCTCAAACCATTTGTAGAAGAAACAAGCACACTACCAAAGGCCTTGGTTTCATCCAAGATAATGGTCCTCAAGAATATACCTATTACGCTATAACATGAATAGAAGTTGAGAGTGATGATAAAGATGAGAATGTCATTCTTAATGTTAGTCTCACAAATAATGAAGAAGTAGAAGCCAGACCGGCACCTGAAGAGCTTAAAGATGGTGGGCAGGCAGCTACTATGGATGAACTTAAAGAAATTAATTTGGGAACTGAGGAGGATCCTCGCCCTATGTTCATTAGTGCCCTACTTCCTGAAAATAAAGTGGAAGAATTAAAAACTTTGCTCTGTGAATTCAAAGATTGCTTTGCCTGGACATATGCTGAAATGCCAGGCTTATCCTGATATAGTGGTTCACAAACTCGCAATCAAGTCGGATGTAGCACCAATTAAGCAAGTCTCTAGGCGAATGACATTGGAGGTTGAAGAAAAGGTAATTGCAGAAACCAAGAAGCTCATTGAAGCTGGTTTCATTCGAGAAGAAAAATATGCTGACTAGATAGCTAATATCGTCCCTATGAAGAAGAAGAATGGTCGATTCAGATCATCGACTTGGATTTAAACAAAGCATGTCCAAAGGATGACTTTTCGCTCGACGTAATCGTTAGTGGATAACACTTCAAACCATGACATGTCATTTATTTATGGACGATCACGTTACAATCAAATTAAGATGGCTCTTGAAGATGAGAAGCATACCTCATTCAGGATGCCAATTGGCATATATTGCTACGCCATGCCCTTCGCTTGAAGAATGCCGGAGCTACATACCAAAGGGCTATGACACGAATCTTTGATGAGTTAATTCATCAAAAAGTAGAGTGCTATGTTGATGACCTCGTTGTCAAGAGTATAGATCGCAAAGATCACCTTGATGACTTAAGGATCGTCCTTGAAAGAATCAGAAAATATGATCTAAAGATGAATCCTCTCAAGTGCGCCTTTGGAGTCTCTTCGGGAAAGTTCCTTGGATATGTTATGCACCGTGGAGGGATTGAAATTGATCCCAACAAAATCAAAGTGATTGTCAAAATGCCTCCTCCAAGGAGTCTTCGTCAACTTTGCTCCATACAGGGACATCTCACATTCATTAGAAGATTTATATCAAATATGTCAGGCAGATGTTGACCCTTTGCAAAATTAATGAAGAAAGATACTCCTTTCAAGTGGGATAAAGAATGTCAAGAGGCCTTCGATAGTATCAAGAAATATCTGTTGAACCCACCCATTCTTGCCGCTCCAATCCCAGGAAAGCCTCTCATCTTGTACACAGCAGCATTGGAGGAATCTCTAGGTGCTTTGTTGGTGCAACATAATGAGGAAGGAAATGAAAATATTCTGTATTATATTAGTCGAAGAGTAATAGGAGCAGAAGCGCATTATTCCCCAATTAAGAAGCATTGTTTGACGTTAATTTTTGCTGCCCAAAAGCTACGTCATTACATGCTATCTCATAAAATTAGCCTTATCTCAAGGATCGATCCGTTGAAGTTCTTGATGACAAGACCAACATTGATGTGTCGCTGCACGATGCCCTTCTACTACAATTTGATATTACATATGTTCCCCAGAAAGCGGTGAAGGGGCAAATTCTAGCAGATGTTCTTGCTGCTCATCCCATCCCGGTAGATTCATTGCTTAACGATGATCTTCCTGATGAGCAAATCATGCACATACATGAAAAAGAAAGACAATAAATTTGGGAATTATATTTTGATGGAGCTTCATCCATTAAATACACTCAAACCTTAAATCTCCCAAAGGCTCAAGCTGGTATCGGTCTCATCTTGATCACACCTGAAGGTGGTATAATGAGACATTCTTATAAATTAACTCAACCCCGAACCAATAACGAAGCAAAATATGAAGAATTGGTGGCAGGTTTAGAGGAAGCCATTTCCATGGGGAATTTGCAAATTTATGGTGATTCTCAACCCGTCATCAATCAAGTGTTGGGCCTTTACAAAATCAACAAGCTTGAATTGACCTACTATCACAAGAGAGTTCTCAAACTTATGAAGCAAATCCCAAATATCATTATGACTCGAGTCTCCAGAGCTAGGAATAGCAAAGTAGACTGCTTAGCTAAGTTAGCTAAAGAAATAGTGAGTATGGACGATGGCGAGTATGGACGATGAATATAATTCCTGCTTGGGAAGCTAAATACAAGTATTTTCTATCCTCAACTTTATGTTCTTATCATGTGGAGGAGTTAATGTTTGCTGAAATTGTTTTCTTTGCCTACAAAAAAATGATGAAATCTGAAATTTAAAAGCATAGAAGAGCTTGGTTGTTTGCTTTCATTTACGGGTTTCATTCTTGTTGCCTTGATTAAATCAATTCTTAATGATACATTATGCAAATCTTGTGAAAGGAAGAAAGGAATGATTAGCTTTTGAGTTTAATCCCTATGTGCATACTTGCCTATTTCAAACATTTGATATTTTATTAACAGGGAAATTCATTATGCTATTCTAACCCATACACACCTTTCTTGGCGTGGTGGGCAAACAAAATTTCGGCCATGGTGTCTCACGACATCCACCCATACACACCTTTCTTGGCGTGGTGGGCAGACCCAGTCTCTCATGGCAACCCCCATATACGGGGGTGATGCCGGGAGGTTGTTACAAATTTTGTTTAAAAAAAGGAGGAAAGATTTATTTTCTTGCAATGTTTAATAGATATTATGTCTTTGTTAAATATATATGCAAGCATGTTTATATACAAATGCAAACTTGAAATCTATTACTATAAGTACCTACTCATGTTTCTCCAACATGGTAGGTAAATGCTATGATGTGCTAACCCATACACGCCTTTCTTGGCGTGCTAGGCAAACAAAATTTTGGTTGTGGTGTCTCACGACATCCACCCATACACGCCTTTCTTGGCGTAGCCCAGCCTCTCATGGCAACCCCATATGGGGTGACGGGAGATCAAAATTTTGATAAAAAAAGAAGAAAAGAAGAAGAAAGATTTATTTTCTTGCAATGTTTAAGCATGTGTATAAGCAAATGCAACCTTTAAATCTATTACTATAAGTACATACTCATGTTTCTCCAATATGGTAGGTAAATGTTATGATGTGTTAACCCATACACGCCTTTCTTAGCGTGGTGGGCAAATAAATTTCGGTCGCAGTGTGTCACGACACCTACCATACACGCCTTTCTTGGCATGGTGGGAAGACTTAGTCCCCCGAAGTAGCCCCCTTTCTAGGCGATGATGCCGGGAGGCTGCCAAAATTTATAAAAAAAAGAAGATAGAAAGAAAGGGATGAAATGCTTAAGTTGTCATGTTGGCTTAAAATTTTCTTTATCTCAAATTTGAATGCTTATGCTTCAATTTCTATATCATACAAGTTATCCTATTCTGTGGCAAATGTGACATGAGTTGATACTTATGCTTCAATTTTATAACATGCAAGCTATCATATTATGTGAAAAATGTAACATGAGTATATGAATTGATCAATGTTTATTTATGTTAAATATGAATGCTTATGTATTGATTTTTACATCATACAAGTTATCCTATTAAGAGGTCATTATGATATGCATTATTTAATGATCATCCTAAAGCTCTACTTAGCTTGACATGTTATATGTTGGACATGTGCTTAAACATAAAGCTTGAAATACATAGAAAATAATATCTACCATATGACATGACATATATCATGAAGATATCAAAATAGAAAATTGTCAAGTTAGAAAAGAAACTTACAAGTCTATGTGACACAACTTAACCCTTTCGCAAGATTGAAAGAACTTAAACTTATGGTATAAGGGAGAAAAGGAGAGTAGGAAATGTAGGGATTTTGTGAATGGGAAATCCCCTCTTATTTATAGGCTTCCCTAGCCTTCTCCTCTTATCATCTATTATTATACCATTGACACATATAGTGCCTTTTCATAAGTTGCATGCAAGGGTTTTCATCCAAATTCATGTCATTTGTCATATCACATGCACATGCATAGACATGTGGCATGCCTTTGTGCATCATTATCACTTCCCTTAATGTCATAAAAAAGAGAGAAATGGATTTAAAGGGAAAATAAACTCTTTTTACCATATTTTTTAATAAAATTTAATGGGTGCTTGTGCCCCATTTGTCATGAGCTTGCATGTGACGAAGGTGGATTTTAATTAATCCACTTGTCTCTTAAATGACATATGGCATCTACTCATACCTTTGTCTTCTCCTCCTCATTATTAAGAGAAACGTGGGCTATGGATCATAGTATAATGGGCCTCTAAAATAATTTATTTCAGCCTCTTTTTTTAGCTGATTTATTGAGAGGATTTCTAGCCCAAATTAAATGCCTAAATTTACTTTAGGTCCATTACTTCATAGTTGATTAAATGGACCTTCAAAGTGATTTATTTCAGCTCATATCCCTTCTTGATTTGTTGCATGGGGTATTTGCCTATAATGGGATTCATAACATACTCTTAGATAAATGACAGTCTTTATCTTACATCAACAACATTTTACTTGATCAAAATGGCTCAAAATATTCAGTTTCAATCCCTATTTTCCCTTGCTGATTTGTGGCATAAAAGGGGAGTTTTGGCCCAAACATTATGCATATCTTATTTTCAATCAAATGCCTAAGTCTATTTTAGGTCCACTACTTCATGATTGATCAAATGGGCCTTCAAAATAATTTATTTTAGCATATTTTTCCTTGCTGATTTGTGGCATAAAAGGGTGGTTTTGGCCCAAACATTATGCATATCTTATTTTCAATCAAATGCCTAAGTCTATTTTAGGTCCACTACTTCATGATTGATCAAATGGGCCTTCAAAAAAATTTATTTCAACATATTTTCCCTTGCTGATTTGTGGCATAAAAGGGGAATTTTGGCCCAAACATTATGCATATCTTATTTTCAATCAAATGCCTAAGTCTATTTTAGGTCTACTACTTCATGATTGATCAAATGGGTCTTCAAAATAATTTATTTCGATATTTTTCCTTTGATGGCGTAGGGGATTTTGGCCCAAATATTATGCATATCTTATTTTCAATCAAATGCCTAAGTCTATTTTAGGTCCACTACTTCATGATTGATCAAATGGGTCTCCAAAATAATTTATTTCAGCCTCTTTTTCATTGCTGATTGGTGGCATAAAAGGGAGATTTTTGACCCAAATGAAGTGAATATCATGTTCCCAATCAAATAATTATGTCTATTTTAGATTCCTCACTTCATTTTTTTGCCCCAAAATGAAGTATCCAATAAATCAAATATCTAGAAAGATATGTGATCCAAATGCAAGATAAATATACAAGAACATATACTATATTTCTCGGTTTGGTCTTCGGACCGGGCCCGGGTTAACAAAACTCAAAAATCAAAATTTGACATATAAACTTCAACTTAGACATCTTAATATCCATGCAAAATTTTCAAAAGAACAGATACTTACATGCATGTTGAAGTAATTACTAAGTCAAATACAAAAGGACATATGCTACACATCCGATGGTCTTGACGGGTTCGTTAACAAAATCTAAAAATATCATATCAAGAACTAAACTTGCAAATTGACACCTACATTTCAACTTGACATTTACATGTTCATATAAATTTTTAAAAGAACAGATACTTGTATGTATGTTGAAGTAATCATCATGTCAAATACAAAAGAACAGATGCTATACTTCTCGGTTTGGTCTTCGGACCGGGTCCAAGTTAACAAAACCTAAAAATGTAATATTATAAGAATTTCAAATGAATAATATCTGAGAAGCTAATTCTATCATATAATACAAGATATGAATCAACTGACATAGCTTCTAAAATTCAAATTCTCAGGAAGAGAAGTCTCAAACCCGATCCTCTATGTTCAAACTAGAGTGGACAAGGTTTTGATGGATTATACTTCTTGAGATAATGAATTTAGACCCGATTCTCTGTAGAAAATTGGACAGAGTATACAAGGTCTATCAATTGATATTAGCCCTATGATCGAGAAGGGAAATTATAATTAAAATTTTAATGATAAATGATCATATATTCAAATCTAAAATCAATCATAAAATGATCAAAATTTAAAGAAAATAACAAAAATATAAATAAAAATGAAATGAATTATTTAAATTAAAACTTCAAAAATAAAAAATCAATCCACTCCTCCGCAACTGTTTGTCTTCGAGTAACAAATTAAGAAAACTTTTGCTCATAAAGGGATAATGTCAAATTAAATATATAACTACCTTCACACTCAAATATTCCTAAAGCCCGTAAGAACGTGGCCCGCATCCTCTGTCCGTGTGGTTTTGCCACGATATGGTACCACATAAATGGCGGTTACGACCTGAGTCCTCTCACCAGGTGGTTCGCTGTGATATGGCACCACTAAATTATGGTCACGACCGTAGCCCGTATGTTCCCCAACGGCTTTGCTCTTTGAGCTGTAAAATGTAGAATATATTTAGTTGGGCAAAAGCCCTATGTTAGCTAAGGTTGACTTATATTTGTCCCCTTAGACAAACTCCACCCCAGGTCTACAAGGACACCTTGCACGACATAACCCATGTGTTGACAAGGATCCTTCGGTCAGGTTGGGTCGACTACCTCCTCTGACTAAGTGGACCACGGATCATGACAGCCCGGGATGACGGAACCATGGGATCTAGATCGGGTGCGTCATCGTTCCCCCCACAAAATATTTTAAATTAAAATAATAAATTTCAAAAATTATAAACTCCACTCACTGCAATTATATACTTGTTCTTTAACGATTCATTGACTAGCCTTAATCGAAAGTTCTCTCTCAATATTGGGAGGGGTAATTAACTCTGGGCTTTTATAGGAAACGGAACCAGATATAAAAAGTTCTCACCAAATGAGAACGAAATCTCTGGATAGTGTCTTATCTACTATTCATCTGCCTTCTGAAATTATCACCGACACTTAAACAACTCTTTTCATTTTGTTTTCCAAAAGAAGTCGGTGGCTAATTTTTGGATCCCACACTAAACACCAAAAAAATTAAAATCTCTGCATTTAGTTTACTTTGCACTCAAAATTCTTCCAACAAAGCAAAGAGTTAATTTGGTTGAAAGTAATCTCAGTCTATTGTAAAAGGGATGTGAGATTTTTGAAAACTCTAACATTTAATCTGAGGAAAAATAAATGCAATGCAAAATTTAAATGTGTTTAAAATTCTCTCAACAAATTCTCTCAAGTATAATTTCAATGTATTTGAAATTTGTTTGATTTAGATGAAGTCTTAATACACCATGTGTAATTCGTTATTACACCGCTTGTTGGCCCCATCTATCATCATCATTACACATTACCAATCACGGTTGGCTCTCGTTGCTCCTTGCCGCTATCGTGATCTATTACTGTCGGCCTCCGCCGTCACTGCTGCCTATTGACGTGATGATGACACACCATCATCACTCAGTGTCATCTGCCATCTCTGATCATTGAATTGTATATTATATCTTCACTGAATACACACTTTATATTTATTTTTTCACTATGTTTCTTTTATACAAATTTATATGAAATAGTTTGATGGCATGCTATCAGAATAAATATTGAAAGCCTAATAACAGTTGTTGGGCTGCACTTACATATGAAGGATTGACACAATTAGTCACATGGAATTTGAGCCACACATGACTCATTTGTTGACCACTTCGTTAACTTTAATTTAAATTAAAAATTAATCAAATCATAGAACAATAGTGGAGCTGAAGCTTACTTCTCGGCTCTAATTTAGAACATTTTAGGCGCTATAAATTTGTGTCAAATCATAGGGTGAACCCTGCCTTCTAATTTGGTTAGCGCTAAGGGTGGGTGAATTGAAGTGCAGGCAGCTCAAATTTAGTTCATTATTAACCAACAAGCTGACTCAACAAACCACCATCTTGAGCACAAACCAAGGCTTTAACCTCATGAGGATTTCAAATAGGATATCTATGTTGGTTGAGGGGTTTCTATGTTTGATTGCATGCATTTGTAATGCACTGTATTTCAAATGCACGTATTTTAACTTTTTGAGTATTTGGTTGCAAGTAAATTTTTAATGTAATATAATGTATTCCAAATATATTAGAAAGGTAATTTTCGGTGTATTTCGAATTCACCCGATTTGGGCGAATTCCAAATACACCGGCCAATGTAAAGTGATGCGGCAGCCGCCGCGGTGGACATCAAAACCTTCATATTACTTTACATTACACTTTTTTCAAACAAACAGAAAAAAACTAAGTCATGAATTTGTAAAACTCTCAACCAAACAACCGTAAAGTAATCCTTTTACACTGAATTCATTTTACAATGCATTACTTTTATACTGCATTCCAAATGCAGGCAACCAAACAGCCCCTAAAGTAAAAGCGCTTCCAAACAAAGCCTTATGGTCTGTTTGAGAGAACTGTAATTTTTTAAAAAACTAGTTGTAAAATTAGTGTGGAGAAAATAGTTTTTTGAAAAAATTATTATGTGTATTAAAAAATTCAAATAATAGATTTCTGACAGCCACCATACTCTAACAGTTTCGGTTCTCAAAATAATTTTTTCACCACAAAATTTTCTGAAAGTAGCAAAAGAGTTGGTAGTCAAACGAAACTGCTTTGATTTCTGACTATTTTCTGAAAAAATAAAGCAACCAAAAAACTGTTCTAAAAGTTCTCTTAATCTCTTATAAAAAAGTTAAAAATATATTTAAAATAATATAACATCCATAAGGTACATCAACATACTAGCTTTTTGGACACATTAATATGATTAAAAAAAATAGAGATTACAAATATTAGTTCTCTAATAGAAGAGCTTTCTTAGTACATTTAAACGATCGAATATCTATAATAATATGACTCCCCCAATTTGACCTAAGAAATGCATTTTTCCAATGAATTTATTTTATGGAATATTTTCAATAAAGTGACATTCTTAGGTGCTATAATATATGATTATCTACTAAACATGAGATTCAATAGTTATCAAATATGATCTATTATTCTATTTCGACAACCAATAAATACTTTTTAATAAAATATCTAAATATCTCAATGTGAGAATTCCAATAAACTTTTTATTAAATTTAAATATAAAATTTATTTTATAGATGTAAAATTACATCATGATTGAACCTTCTATTATTTAAGATAGACTATTTTATACTAATAACATAACCAACAAAAGAAATAAACCACATGTAGTTAAAAGGAACAAATTAATAAAAACGATATGTTATAATAAATATCCAAAATAATAATAATAATAAATGATCCAATAAAAGCATCACATATTATAAAAAGAAATAGCTTTTATCAATCATAGTACATATTCTTAACTGAGTCATCACATATTATAAAAAGAAATAGCTCTTGAAATATAGACATTTTTATTGATCACTGATTTCTTTATCTCACATATATATATATCCATCTAAAAAAATACGCATAGACTCTTCAGGCACCTACATAAAATTAAACGCAATATATTTTGTATATGCAAATGAGGTGGCAACATATATATATATATATATATATATATATATATTCACTATTTTGATTTTTGCCGCTCTTTTTTTTCTTTTTTTTTCTTTTTTTTTCTTTTCTTGCTCTTTGTATATCACTGAAAAAGAGAGAAAGAGAGAGGGGAGGAGAGAGAGAGAGAGAGTGAGTTTTTTTTGGAAAAATTTGAGGGCCAAAGCCCAATTGTATTCCAAAATGGTGATTACAAGACAAACATTAATCTCATGTGGGGTGAAGAGACAATTAAAAACAAAAGTTACAAGCATAAGTCAAGCTGGTCACGAATAGAAACAAAATAAGAAGGAAGAAAAAGACTATTAAAATATGGACTCAGAGGCACAAAACTCATCAAAAATAGATGATCAGACAAGCACAAACAAACAGCATCTAACAGGAGCACATTGCAGAGAAAAACCACTCACGGTTATCAAGACCGCCATCCAAACGATTCCCCAAAGAACTAGCCAACCGACTGAAAAGGAGTTTAAACCGAGAAAGGGAACCATGGTTGCAGAGGTGATCATCCAGGTGAGGGAGACTAAGAGATTAGCAGTAATCGAATTGGTTGTGCTTGGATAAAACTCATCATCGTCCATATCAAAAATTAAAAAAGAAATCGTGGCGCCGCATTCAGATAGACTCGGATCAACAAAACTCAGAATGCGATAATAAGCATTAAAATGTCTTCCGGATAAACATCATTCAATAATCATCCTCAACCATTCCAGTTAGGATCAAAATTATGGAGGTTTATAATTTCTCCACTTTTGAAGCGACTCTTGAACATAGGCAGTTGGCTTAATTTTCCGACTTAGCATTTTGGGCAGAACCCTTTCTCTAACCAGAGTTAACAGAGAGGAAAAAGTTTGAGAATTGGAAGTGTATGCTGGGTTGTTCCTTTCTCTCCATAGTGTATAAACAAGCACAGCTATGATAAGAAAGTGTAGCCGATGCAACAGTTTATGTTCAGCCTCATCAATGAAATTTAGAACCTGTTGAAGGGAGGATTGCAGCAGTAGAAAGCTTCCTTGCGGTATAAGAGCTCTAACCAGTTTCATGGATACCGTGCATTCAAAAAATAAATGATTGTGTGATTCAAAAATAGAGTGACAAAAACAACAATGAATTGGAGTGCTAATTCCCCTTTTTGCTAACTTATCTGAAGTTTTCAGACCGTTCATAAATGTCATCCAACAATAGAGAGCATAATTAATAGCATAACCCTTAAACCAAATTCCTTTAGTCCATTCCATTGTTGGATGGGATTCAAAGACAACCTCTCTAAACTCTTTAGAGGGAGGTGATTTAGAGTTGCACCAACATATAGAGTCCTCTCCATCCATGATAGGAGTATCTAATATCATTTGAGCAAACATGGGATTTGAAACCGTGAGAAGAGTGGGGAGTAACCATTGTCCATTTTGAAATAATGAGTGGACTTTCACATTATCAGAGAGGTTAAGGGATATTGGCCCATTTGCACCCAACCAACTACAAAGAGAGTTACCTTTGCACCAAGGGTCATACAATAGGGAGAAAGCATTATCAACTCCTACTTTAAAGACCAGTTTATTTTTAAATTTTTCAGCAACCTTCATAACTGATTTCCATAGTGGCGAGACTCTAAGAATGCTAGGTTTCCACAAGGAAATGTATTTGGCTAAGCACCATCTAGCAAATATTGTATCCCCCAAACAGATTTTCCACATAATTTTAAGTTTGCTTATAGTATTGAGAGAAGATGCAGAAAGTAAACCAATACCACATTTATCCTTTGGAAGAGTGGTGCTTCAAGAAATTGTATGAAGCCTCTCAGTGATAGAAAAATCTAGCTATAAAAGCATATTTTCTTAATAATGCCATTAGGAATAGCCATAAAACGAAAATATGATAGATAGCTTATAGATGATCTTATAAGTTGTAATCTTCCACCTAAAGAGAGGAATTTACTTTTCCATCCACACATGAAGTCTGAAGTCAAAAGTGGAGTGAAATGTGCCATCTTTATTGGTCCTTTGATTAGAGGTAAGCCCAAATATTTGAAGGGAAATGTTCCCAACCGAATGCCCAGAACATGGTGTAAGTCTTCATCCCTTCTACTAGAGAGGCATATAGAAGATTTAGAATAGTTAACTTGAAGTCCCAAATACATTTTAAGAGATTGAAGTATGGACTTAAGAGTATTGAGTGTGGAGTGATTAACATTTCCCATCACTAAAAGGTCATCAGCAAATAATAAGTGTGAGGAGTGCTGGCCAGCTATAGTAATAGGATTGTAGAGCCCTTTGTTAATTTCATTCTCTATAATATAAGAGAAGGTATCCATGGCAATTGTAAAGAGAAAGGGTGATAATGGACAACCTTGCTTAAGACCATTAGAAGAGGAGAAATATCCAGAAATATTTCCATTTAGCACTATAGAGAAAGGTACATCGAAATACAGTAGAAAACCTCTTAGGAAATCCTTTATCAAGCAATCTATGAATCAAAGATTTCCTATTAATTTTATCAAATGCTTTTTTCAAATCGATTTTGGCAAGAAAGTATGAGCTATTAGAATGGATAGAGAACTACATATCTAAGCCTAGATTGTCAATATCTCTTCCTTTAATGAAAGCAGATTGAGCTTGATTAGAGAGAGAGTGAGTTTGTTTTCTCTTCTTTTTTTTAGCTCACGGAAAGAGAGATAAAGAAAGAGAGAGGAAAAACAGAGAAAAAGAGAGAGGGAGCAGGAAAAAATATATATATATATAATAAAATAAAATAAAATTTTTATCTTTCAGTAAATCGAAAGAGAGAGAAAGGGGGAGAGAAAGGGGGAGAAAGGAAGCCCAGAAAATCCGGGTTTTCGATTCATCTGAGGAAAAGAACTCTCTTTTGTAAATTATGGCTATTAGATCGGATTTTACATAGATTTAAATCTTTAAATATGATAATATTAACTATGTCCATTTTTAGATATTTTGAAAGTTTGCCTTGGCCCAAAAGCCCATTTAAAATTGGAGTAAACAATATATGCATTACCTAATTGATTTTATAGAGAGTTTTTTTTTTTTTTGACGTATTTCCATTAACTAACATTTTTACTAATCCTTTATATACTAACAAACTACTTCACCTACTATGATTTAAAGTAGATAGCATATCATATCAATAAAATAAATATTGAATTTATTAATATATATATATAACATATATATATATATATATATATATATATATATATATATATATATATATATATTATATATATATATATATATATATATATATATTTATACTTATATATTATTAGACTTAATAGTCTAGCTCACTCAATTTATTTAATTTATAGTGACAATAACTATTCATTTGTTTTAACTTTACGTTCTTTTCTTTTCTTTTCTTTTGTTCCTCTTTTTTTAATAAAAGAAATTTAAGTATCTCGATTCACACGCCATCTTAAATGATTATATGTTTCACATTTGTGTGTGTCACTTTATCGAGGTAGATATTTATGTTAGGTATTTTCAATGTTTCAAATTTGTCCGATTTGTTTCACAAACGATCTATTTAATTCGTCGATGGTCATCGATTGAACTTATCAAACTTTGCAATGTTGAACTGTAACTTCTTTTTGTTTGGTCATTCAATTTATTTCAATGATAATTGGGATGTATATGACATAATATGTGCTTGTCACCTTTGCAGTTTTTGTTTTATCACATCTTGTTAGTAATCACTATCATTTCCAAGGGTTTTATGTAGACCTAATTTCTCTATAACAAATTAACAACAAAACTAAACCCAACAATAAGTCACTCTACCTTAGAGATTTTTATAGGTCAACATAAATTAATGATATGAGGTTTTTTAAGGTGTATCTTATTTTCATAATCTATGAGTATATTTTATATTTTTAATTTATTATGCTCCAGCACTTATTATTCTATATATATTCAAAAATTATTTATATATATTTGCACAGTTCCAACTATTATTATTTTTATTTATTCTCTCAATTTAATTCTTTACATGCAAATTATAAAAAAATTCGTTATTTTATTTCACTGTGATACTCCCACCATTCATTTAAAATAATTATTTATTATTCTAATTTTCACAAAATGTCACCCTGTGTGAGAAATGTGATCATCTCAACATTTTTACTTTATCACATTGATTTTATATTAGTAATCAAGCTTAACCTCATAATAATCACCTATCACATAAGTTGATACTTTTTTTATTTTAAATGGTATATCCATGTATTTACGTTTATTCCTTTATATAATTGACTCAATACACTCAAATATGTTATACATTAAGATGTTTGGGATCAATTTTGTTTTATTTTTTATATTTTTATTTATATGTTATTTTTAAAATAATGTTTATTCGATGTATTTTTTATGTATTTTTATTTTTTTTTCAAAAACAACTAATATTATTTTTAAAATACTCAAAATAATTTTGAGATATTTTTGAATATTTTTAAAAACAATAATAACCATTAAATATATTTTATTTTGAAATAAAATATAAACGAAACAAGATATAAATATAAATAAAATAAAAATTATCCCAAACCTCTCCTAATAGAATTGATAAATCAATGACAATTTTAAAATCCAAACAGAATTTTATACCACTTCGTAACTCTTCATTTTTCCTTTAAAACACTTATTTTTCATTCTAAAAAATATAAACTAATATTTTTAAGAGGACATAAAAATCAGAACAGTCTTTCAGATTAATCATAAATGTATGTGACGTAAAATCTATATATTTATGTAATATTAATTACATATTGATACATAATATCTATATACATAATAATACATTATATTTTATAATTAATAAATATAATTATGTATTAATTTCACACATAATAATTTTTCTATTCTCAAAGTACAGACTCTGTTATTAACGATGGTCCAATATAAACAACATATTTTGAAGAGATGAATCTACAGTATAGCGGAATTCCCTATTCTGATTTCGTTCAAAGGAATAATGCTATTTCCAAATTAAACTCTCCGAGTCGATCATTGGGAAAAAAAATAGCCGCTCTTCGTTCGAAAATGCTCTGCTTCCTCAAATCTATTATCCCCTGCACTATTTCTCCACCTGCTTCCTCGATTCAATGTAAATCCACTCCAGCAACTACTTTTCTCCCTTCTCAGGTAAAACTCATATCCTCCTCTCTTACCGGATTCAATGACCCTCAAACTCAGCTCCCTCAACCTCTTATCCCTCTCTGAACTTACGCCAATATTCCTCCCTCATCCAATCTTGTATCGACTCCCAATCCTTTGATGCTGGAAGGTCCATCCATGCCCAGATGCTCGCCGATGGGTTAATCCCTGATACCTATTTGCAAACGAAAATTCTCATGCTTTATGCTAGGAGTGGCGACAGGGGTGATGTAGCTGTCGCACGCAAAATGTTTGATGAAATGACCGAGAAAAACTCGACTGCTTGGAACACAATGATCCTAGCCTATTCAAGGGAAAAAGATCATGAGGAGGTTCTCAAACTCTTTTTACAGATGCTGAGAGATGGAGCATCCCCTAGTAAATTTACATTCCCTAGTGTGATTAAGGGATGCATTGTACTAGATGAGAAAGAGGGTGTTTCTCAAGTTCAGAGTTTGATAATTAAGGTCGGATTGAATAGCAATGAAGTTGTGGCGGGGCTTTAGTTGATGGGTATGCTGGATTTGGATGGATGAATGATGCAGTTGCTGCTTTTGATGAGATTCATGGAGATAATGTGATCAGTTGGAATTCTATTCTTGGGGGTTATGTGAAGCTTTCAATGTTGCAGGAAACTTGGAGTGCTTTTCATGAGATGCTAAGTGTTGGTGATGTGCCTGATCACTTCACATTTGCGACTATATGGCTCCTTGAGATCTTTGAGTAAAGGGAAGCTAGTGCATTCAAAACTAATTGTTTCGGGTATGAATCGATGTTTTTGTAGAGAATTCTCTTATCGATATGTATGCTGGTGATGAATATAGTAGGATGGTGTTTGAACTAATGAGGGAAAAGAATCAAGTCAGCTGGAACTCTATAATAGCTAGCTATGCTCACCTTGGGTTCCATGAAGAGGCTCTTCATCAATTCTCAAGAATGCAGGATTCTGGTCATCGATGCGATAGGTTTAATTTAGGCAGTGGTCTCATGGCATGTGCTGCATTGGCTGATTTGGATACGGGTAGGCAGTTTCATGGTTATCTGATAAGGAGATCCCTCGATATTGATGTAATACTTATGCTGCATTTGTCGATATGTATGCAAAGTGTGGTTGCCGGAGAAAGCTCACCATGCCTTTGATAAATTGGATGAGAGGAGTGAAGTCTCATGGAATGCTCTAAGTTCAGATATGTAGAAGAAGATAATGTAGAAGCGAGTTCATCTCTATCATAAGATGAGATTAGCATTCTGCGACCAATTCACACTTGCCAATCTAACTCTACGCTAATCAAGGGAGCCTAGATCTAGGAAAGCGATTCATGCTTACATGATTAGAGTTGAGACTAAACTAAATGTAGTAGTGGAGGTTGGTTGACATGTATGCTAGATGCAATAGATTAAGAGAAGCTGAAAGTATTTTCTACGATGCGAGGAAAGGAATAATTACTCACGGAATTCTTTGATGGATGGACGAGCAAAATGGTAATTATTCAGATGTGCTATGTTTATTCTATCAAATGCAACTTAATGGGATAAAGCCAGATTGTTTTTCTTTAGACAGTGCAATCTCTTCTTGCTTTCGGATATAAAGGAAGCAAATTCATAACTTTATGATTAGAAACATCGGAAGATCATAAAATTCTTATGCATGCTTGTTTATTTGTATGCAAAATGTGATTCCATGAACTATGCCTACAAGGTTTATGAGAAGGCTAGAGAAAAAGATGTTTATCTCAATAATGTGATGATATCAGCATTGTTGGCATGCGGAAAAATCGATGAAGTAAGAGAGCTGTTTGATCAGATGGCGGAGCAAACATTAGTTTCATGGAATATGATGCTAATGGGATACTCAAAATGTGATTTCAAGAACGAGGCCTTCAAGCTGTTCTTTAGAATGACCAAAGAAGGGGTGATTTATGAACCACTAACTCTTGTTCCTTTGTTTAACCTCTGCAAGCATGCCACCTTGAACTTGGGAAGATGCTTCATACCATTGTGATCAAGAGAGGGTTCTCTTATCTTTATACGATTAATGGTTGACATGTACTCAAAATGTGGGTTACTAGAAGATGCTAGAATGTACTTTGATCACATGAATGAGCTATTGTGGTATGGAATTCAATGATAAGTGGATATGGAAAGCATGGACAAAGCGGTGAGGTCTTTGAGCTATTCAACCAAATGAGAAAGAAAATGTAAAACCAAGCGGTGTAACCTTCCTCTCTGCTTTCACAGTGGGCAAGTTGAAAAGGAATAAACCGCTTCATCGACATGTTAGAGAACATGAAGTTGAGGATGAGCACTACACTTGTGTGGTGGATCTTTAGGGCGATTCCTAGAAGAAGCTAATCAAGTAATCAATAAAATAGAGCCTGAGGTGTCAACCTGGGGAGCCTTGCTTGGGGCTTGTCGGTTGCATAAAGAGGTTGATTTAGGTCGGCTCGCTGCAGAGAAGCTCTTTGAATTAGATTCAGAAAATTCTGGCCACTATATTTTGATGGCAAACATCTATTCATCAGTAGCAATGTGGAAGAAGGCTGATCATATAAGAGAGCTGATGAAATCAAGAGGTGTGAAGAAGGAACACAGTAAGTTGGATCCAGATAGATAATGAGTCACACACCTTCCATGAGGGGATCGAAATCATCCTTGAAGAGAAATCTCTGAGGACTTTGAAGGATTTAACAAGAAAGATGAAGAGAATGGGCTACGTTCCTGATAATAACTTTGTGCAAATGTGGATGACTCAGGAATACTTGCATAGCGAGAGAGGTTAGCTTGGCCTAGGTCTCATTAACGCATAAGAGATCTAATTGTGTATTTAAAAACTTACATATGTGGTGATTGTCATATTGCTATTAAACTCATATCTGGGATTACTGGGAGAACCATATTAGTGAGGGACAATAACAGGTTTCACCATTTCAAAGATGGGGTCTGTTCTTGTGGGGATTATTGGTGATAGAAGCAGCTCAACTAGATTTCATGGATAAGTTTTCTTCTGTGAACAGTACTAGATTTATTGGGAAATATGGAACTCTACCAACTTGGAATCCTAAGAAGGTATTATTATCTTATTTCTAATTTAACTGTATAGATATCTTTTATTTAATTTAAAATTTTGGATCACAAAGATTAATTAGATTTTCATAATTTATTGGATTGGGATTCTCACTTTGTGCATAATGAAACATTCTTCATTTATCCCAACCTTTACTGAACTTTTGGAAAACCTTTGTTATAAACTATAGGATCCAGATTCTACTTTTTTTTTTGTTTAGATCCACGTTATTTAATGCCCACCCCCAATTGTTTCTGATCTTATCTATTACTGCTTTCACTTAATTGCCAACTAATGCTTCCTTGATTTTATGCCGTAGATGTCCTTTAAATTATGTTACGTTGCCCATATAATACTCTATGTGTATATATGTATTGTTTAGAAATAGGTTGCATCTTATATAGACTATATCCAACAGTTATGCTATCTTTATCTAACGGATGCCTACTAAAATAACTATTACAATACGTATCACTTCAATTTTCAACCCTTTTGATTCTAGTTAATTCTTTTTGAAGCGGCTCTCGATTGTTTGTTGCTCAACATCTTCATTTTTTTTTCCTTCAGTGCGTAACTTTTGTTTGTTGATATACTGGAAGATCATTTTTCTTCAGTGCATGTTTCACGGCACCATACTTTTGACCGATTTCTACAGTTTTCACTGGTCTTTTTTCTCTTTAAGAGTACAGAGAAAGTAAATGGTTTGATTCTCATTTTTCCCGGTGATGTCCAGCAAATATGTGAATTTTGGAGATTAGATGTGCGAGGGCAGTGGCAAAATTCATCATATATAGGATGAGCCTTAATGGACAATCTGTGAACTGTGTACACTACACCTGTATATCTTTGAAGTTGCAAGACGCCTTTTTGTCTTCTATTGCTTGGCTTCAGAGCCACTGAATCACATTGAGCTCCGCCCAATAAAAGATCTCGATCACATTGAGCTGAAAATTTGACCATTAGAACACTTGCGACTGGATGTTGATCTATTCATCAATCTTAATGAGGTCCATCAGTATCGTTCTCATAACCCTTAGTTAGATCTGATTATTTCTAGCATTAGTCTTAGAGCCCTGGAACAAGTCTGGCCATCCGATTCAAATAGTCATGAACATGGTTCTTAGAGCTCGGTCATGTTCCAATTGTTAAATTCAAGATCATCTATTTTAGATCGCACAGCTTTGATTCATGTCTTGTTAAATTTATGGGTCGAATTTCTGTGGTCTCACTTGCCATATTAGAAAATTATAAGCATAATGATTGAAGATTTCTACCGTTAAATTAATTTTATCAGAGCTTTTCGATAGCATTCCATGTACTCTTCTTTGTGAGTGAGAGTTTATTTGAATTGATGTCTATTAAGAGTTAACTAATATAAACTCATAAAAATATTGAATCTGTACAATAAAAAAATATAGAAAAATTTCTCTTCCTGTATCTCTCCATCTCCATTCTTCTCTTCTGTTCACCACCGATCAATCGAGTGCTGCATCACTTTACATGAGTGGTGTTTCCACCACCTGAAATGGAAACATATTCTCACCAGAGATATAGGGAATTGATATCATCAGGACTAATAGACCATTATTCTTGTAAGGACTTGCTTATTCGTATCTCTTTATTTGAACTTTATGAATAAAATGATCAAGCAATCCAATAAGCCATACACGCAATTGAGCACATAGTAATAAAAGTTCTTTGTCATGATATCTTCATCATTCTGTACATGGTAACCAGCAAGTTGGTGAAGGGTCGGGGTTGTTTGGATTGATAACACGCTGCATGAGGTCCAAAAGTTGTTGAGGTCGACATTAATGACCTTTGGGCTTTGGGGAGATAAGTAGATGAGGACAAGCTCTTACAACTGAGACTTCAGGAATCTTGTCAGAGTCCTGTCTAACTGGGAGTGGTGAGGGACAAGGTCCTTGGAACTCTTATGAAGAGGAGAGCTGGTGCGGTGATGGCTTTACAGGATGGCCATGATACAGAAAAGATAGAGATAAGGATATTTAGAGGCTTAGAAAAGGCGAAATGCATTGATGCACTGCTGAACATAGCCCAGTTTCCGCCTCAAATGGAGCACTCTCTTATACGCAATTTATGAATGCTCCATCCAATTGTTAACCTCCAGAGCCTGTTTTGGTGGCGGATGGTCCAATGCGCTGGCAAAACTCCCACCAGACGGAGCCTAAATGTATCAGATTCATTGCATATTAAACTGGCTTATGAAGTGTACTGGTTCAGAATTCTTGGCTTGTCTAGTTACCCCCCACTGTCATACATTTGTGGTGTTTGTTAAAAATTTTTCTACACATTAAGCATGTTTTGATCGTATCAAATTAGTTACTCGGCCATTTAGTTAAGTCTCACGATATTACAAGTTTGCTTCCAGGTCTCATCATTAATAAATCGATATCCTTATGCCTCTCTTTCAAACGATGATAAAGTTGGTTTATTTCTGCTGGAATTAATGCACTTAAGCAATGTCTGGATCCAACCGACAGAAGCAAATGCCTTTTCCAGTTTCTGTTGCTGCACATTCATGTCATTCAATAAGCTCAAGCAATTGCCTCCATTCTTAAATTCCATTTATATAACACTCAAACAAACAGTTCTGCAGTTTTTTGTATTACTTGAATGATTTATTACCAACTTTTTCATTCCTCACCATACTTCTGATTCCTGCTTTTATAGCAGAAAATTTAACTTCTAAGCCCAAAAGTATAATTCAATTATATAATTAACGATGAAGTGAACCTCCATTATATACTTAGAATGGATGATCTATGCATGTACAATGCAGGAAGTCCAGGAATACTTCACAAATTACATCATCAACGACTGTTTAGGTATCATTTCAAATGCCCACACGGTCTTTGCTGACAGAGAACCCACGAACGCAAACAGCCAACCCTGCATTGAGCTCGCAAAGCTCTTCTCGATTGCTGTGGACTTCCCCAAGACTGGCGTACCTGCTGAAATTCCTCCTCATCTTTACGTCAAGGAGTATCCTGACTTCATGGAAAAGCCTGACAAAGAAACCTACAATTCAAAAGGAGTGATTGGGAAGCTCTTCAGGGCAGTGAAGGACCATTTGCCCCCAGGTTACCACCATGTAAGATCCTTCACAAAGGAGGTAGCAAGGAAGTCCTATGACCCAGACATGGAGGTTGATGGCTTCACGGATTATATTGATGATGCCATATTTTTCAAGGACAACTATGACTTCAAGCTAGGAAATCTGATGGAGCACTACGGCATGATGAACGAGTCGGAACTCCTTACTGGGAGCTTGATGAAGATGTCAAAGAAGTTCAACAAGTACAGGGATGGCGAAGCGCTCAGGCTGGCTGTGAAGTCTTTAAGGAAGGAAGTAAGGGCATGGTTTGATGAAGACATTAATGGAGGTAAGAGTGCAGCTTCATATGCAAAGGCATCAGCTTGTTATCATGTTACATATCACCCAGATTACTGGGGAACATACAATGAAGGTTTAAAGAGGCCTCATTTTCTGAGCTTTCCTTGGTGTCTGTATGATAAGCTCATTACTATAAAGAAGGAGAATATGGGTAGTAGGAGAGTTATTGCTTCCCAGCCAGAAGCGCTGCTGAGCCACCGGATGGAAAGGGGATTGAGAGTCTAATAATATAAAAAAGTGTGGGTTTGTATGGCAATATGCTAGAGATTTTCTGCATTAGTGTGTTTTGTTTCTGAATCCTTCGAAACTATTAGGGGCTTAGATGAAATTTGGCCTTATTTATTTTGAAAACTTTAGTATTTGCATGCAATGGCTTGGTTGTGTATTTGATTTTAAATAAATTTCACTTCAATTTTACTGTAAATTAAATGCTAACCATCTGAAAATATCTATTTGAAGTTATTATCAGATAAACAACTTTGTTTATAATATAAATTGTGATTGGTTCAATGCAATCTTGCTTAAATAAAATTTGATGTTTTATAAGATCATCAACAAGGACAATTTTTTTTTTTTTTCACATTTTCATTTAATTCAAGTCATCAGATATGCATGGATGTATGCAGATATCAAGAAATTCTGTCAGCATTTACATGCATCAAAATGAGATCTTAAATGTTTTTTTCTAAAATTATTACTTAAAAAACATCATTATTAAGTCATTCAGTTTATTTATTTTATTAACTTCATATTATTTTAACCGATACCAATGAATCAAATAAAATCTAAACCAAATTACTGTCGATTGTTCTCCGTAATCTGTAAACCTGATAGATGCACTTTGTTTGAAAGCTTTACAGCCTGTGTTTTAAAAATGGACCGGACCGGCAGATCCGAATTTTTTAAAAATCGGCTTTTGCATTAATTGAACCGGTCAAAATCCCGGTTTTGAAAAATCGGCGGGTTTAATTAAATTATATAAATATTTTATTTAAATATTAAATTTAATGAAATATGTTTTAAAATATTTTAGATAAAATTATATAATTTTAAAATTAATATTATAATTATAAATTAACTTGAATTAAATAAATAACATATCAATCAAATTATTTTAATTATATTATAAGCTCATTTTAAGAGTTCTATTTTTTATATAAATAATATAACACTATCTTCTTTTTATGATGTGGGATTAAAATAATTGAATATAAAAAATATTATTAAGAATAAAAATGGGTTTAAAATGTAAGAATAAAAGATAATATTTTAATTATTAACTTTATATTTTTATTATAAATTATAATTTATAATATATATATTAAAGAATATAAATTCATAATATTATTTTATAAATATTTTATAATTTTTTATACTTTTTTTTATTATAATCTTATATTTTTATATTATAAATTATATTTATATTCATAAACTTACATTATCAAAAATTTAAATTTTAAATCTTTTAATATACATATGTCATGATTTATAATAATGTTTAAATATTTTATATATTATATTTTTATTATAAACTATAATTTTAATAAATTATATCATATGATAAATTATATTTGTATTTATAAATTCATATTATCAATTTTTAAGATTTTAAATATATTTAATATATATATAATTAGAATTATAATATAGATATAATTATATCTTTTTAAATTTTATATCAATCTTAAAATTAATAATTATTTAAAATATTATTTATATATTTATTTTATTTATTTATTCATATATTTATATTATTTTATCTATTAATTAAATTAATATTTAATATTTTTAATTTTAATTAAATAATCCGGTTTAACCTCGGTTTAACCCCGGTCAAACCTTTGAATCTTGAACATCTGTCTCTTCCGGTTTTATGTTCGGTCATATTTTCACAACCTTAGCCTCCTATTTTAAAACCGGACGGGCCTGGTTCAATGAACGCCATATGGCGTCAATTTTCAAAATCCTTTACATTGAGCAGGCCAAAACCGTATGAATCGTCAACGGTGAACCAGTCCGATTTTGAAAAATTAGCCAGTTTAATTAAATTATATAAATAATTTATTTAAATATTAAACTTAATGAAATATGTTTTAAAAATATTTTTAGATGAATTTATATAATTTTAAAACTAATATTATAATTACAAATGAATTTGAATTGCATAAATAACATATCAATCAAATTATTCTAATTATATTATAATAAGATATATATATATATATATATATATATATATATATATATATATATATATATATATTTAAAGAATATAAATCATAATATTATTTTATAAATATTTTATAATTTTTTTAATATACTTTTTTTTATATTATAATCTTATATTTTTATATTATAAATTATATTTATATTCATAACTTACATTATCAAAATTTTTAAATTTTAAAATCTTTTTTTACATATGTCATGATTTATAATAATATGTTTAAATATTTTATATATTATATTTTTATATTATTTATATTTAACAAGGTTCTTAAAATAATTTTTATTCTAAATTTTATATTTTTATTATAAACTATAATTTTATTAAATTATATTCTTATGATAAATTATATTTGTATTTATAAATTCATATTATCATTTTTTAAGATTTTAAATATATTTAATATATATATATATAATTAGATTTATAATATAGATATAATTATATCTTATTAAACTTTATATCAATCTTAAAATTAATAATTATTAGAAATATTATTTATATATATATTTTTTTTATTTATTCATTTATTCATATATTTATATTATTTTATCTATTAATTAAATTAATATTTAATATTTTTAATTTTAATTAAATAATCTGGTTCAACCCGATCAAACCTTTGAACCTTGACCTCTGATATAGAGTTATATCAGAAGCACTAAGATAATTATGCAAGGTATTAATATACTGGATAAAATTATAATATTTATGTAAAAAATTGTATGGTAATTTTTTGAGGATTTATATATCACTTTTTTCTTATGTATTTACATATATAATAATTAAATTTTAATTTTTTATATATAACACCTCAATCTTTAATATCATATAAAAATACTATCATCACTTACTTTAAAAAAATGAAATGCACTTTTTTAAACGTAGGAAATTAGTAGATAAGTAAATATCTAAATTTAGGTATTAGATATATAAATGCATTAGTATTATGCGGTATGTATGTAAATCTTTTTTTTTTTTTTATTATAAATGACATTCAAAATGATTGTTCTCTTTTAAAAATCTATTGACTGGCAAATTTTACAAAATTAAATTTATGAAATATTTTAATATTCAGAGTAAATATATTAGAAAAAACCTTTTATCATAGACTTTAGAGAAGATTTATCTATATATTATATATTATTGCATTGCAAAAATACATGGCAAGAGTCATTTGAAAAATTACATTCTGCATTTTGGAGAATCTGCAGTGAAAAAATTGTATTTTTTAATTTGACTCAGTAGAGGCAATGGTGGCAAAAAAAATTAAGATTTAAATTTTTTTAAATAAAAATTATAATATCATCTTAACTCAGATAAGAACTTTTCATAAAACTGCATTTCATATCATTGCAGGTGCCCCAAACAAATCCTATATCTAACATTGCCTATATTATCTAAATAGTAAGTCAATTTATAAAACAATCATAAAAAAAATCTCAAATTAAGATTCTACATCAAATTGTCCCATTGGATTTATTAAATTAAACTTTATAGATTTAATTGAATCCTATTTGTATGAGGGTTTGTTGTCATGTAATGAATAAAGTTGATCGATCTTATCAACTATAATTATTACATTTTAAAGGTTTTTTCGTACATGATCAGCGATATTTTCTGCATAATTTCATATTTTAATGACCTCATCCAGTTTCCTTCCCTCTGCTTTTCTCCAACATCTTAATTTCATATTGATATCCAATGCATGAGTAAGTGCACAAACATAAGAATCAATCAATACATAATATGTAGAAAAGCAATATAAAGAATGAATAAATAATTTATCACAATATGATTTATTACATTCAAGTATGTTAAAAATATATTTATAGTTTTAAGTAATCCTACCGGTGACATTAAACAAGTCTAATTTAGTTTAATTAAATTCAATGTGAATTGATTAACTAAACTATATTATTTATATAATTTACTCACAAAATAATCTTAAACTAATAATAATGATAAAATGAATAAACTATTATAAGAATGAATATTAATAATTTAAATATAATTAAATAAATGAGCATAATATCAATTATAATATTCATTATATTATTAATCACATTAGCATTCAAATCATTTAAGTAAAATGACATCTAAGTATAATAAAATTAAGTTTATAAATATTTTTTGACAAAAATATATTAAAGTGGTTTGGCTAACTCAAGTGCATATACTGTGTGCAACCAACACTTGAATTAGAATTCTACTGCTTTAAGCTTGCCTCATAAACTTCCTCTATAATTGAATATGAAAGCAGGTCCATTTTGGCAATACAGATTTTTGTTTTTCTGTGTAGAAAAAATATTTAACAGATATCTAGAATCAATATGAACAAAGGTAGCTTCCTAATGAAATAATGATAGTTGTTACGTTAGAAAATCGATTACGGTAAAATAAAAGTTTACGCTTTAGCTTTATTATGAAATTGATTACAGATGTTTGAAGAATGAAAGAACACTCCAAAATTTTATGTATAAAACCCCGAAGGGGAAAAATCACGAGCTAGCCAAGAAAAATTTTCACTATGTATGTTTTGAGTACAAAGTCTTCCGATAAGGGATTACAATTGTATATGAGAATGGTATACAATGGGAATCCCAAAACCAGTACCACAAATAAGTTATGATATTGGTAGCGGCAATGATGGAAACAATGGCGGTGCGCGATAATGAGATGGCAGCAACGATAACTGCTAGTTAGTGGTGGTTGATAGCGATCGATAGTGATAGGCGTGCGATGGTCAGCGGCAATTAGTGGCGGTGGCCCATGTTAATCATGATGATAAACGGCAGCAGTGGTTGATAACAACGATGATCGATGGTGCGATGCGGTGGCCCGTGGTATTGCAACAGCGAGCGGCAGTGGTCAGCAGTGATGGTGGCGGCAGTGGTTTACAACCAGCGAGACCGGTGGTAGTGGTGGCAGCGCGTTAGTAGTAACACGATTATGCTTGGAGGATTTTCAAGCTTTAGAGCTCTCTCTTTTTTTTGGGCTCCCTCATGTGAAGAATGAGGCTATTTAGATTAGGGATGACATTTTGTAAATGCATGCAAAATCAAACCACACAATCGGATGGTTCAAAATGATTCCCTTGATCATCGATGTATTTTAAGTATTTGAATGCTCAAATAAGTCAATCAAGAGATCTTGCATTAGATCCTCGTCAAGACCGATTTGATCATAGACACTCCATATTTAGAAATTATTTAGAGATTTAAATGATATCCCAAAGTTTCCAATGATATTTTAAGTGCTTGATATGGACTAGTTTAGACTTAGGATTAGATTACTTTTGACATCAAGATTCGTGTTTCGACTAGTGGAATTTTTAGTGTCATATCAATTGTCCTCTATTTTTGGATGACATTATCTCTATCATCCAAAAATTTATGTCAAACGCACACCGATGAGCATTTTTTTTCAATTTTTTTAGTATTTTTTCCGTTTCTTTCCGTTTTTTTATTTTTATTTTTTTCTTTTGCCTATGGTGGGCTATAAAACCCCATAGAGTCAAGTAAGGAGACACAACTCATATGCTCAGTGTTCTCCTTAGATAAGAAATCATCTAGAAGTTCAAGGGCTAGAGTAAAAAAAAATTCTTTTCTTTTTTTCAGGGAAGTTTTGACATTCTTCTTAAGAGAATGTCATTCGTTTCTTGATCAAGACCCTACATATGGTGAGTATTTTCCTCGAGAGACATCAACTATCCTCATTATAGGTTGGGGATCAAGGCTGTTGTTCATGGCGAGGCTCGATTTTCCTCAGAGATGCATCAACGCCTCATGTTAGAAAACCGTTATAGAATAAATGTTTATATGCTTTATTGTGAAATCAAAACACATACAGATGTTTGAAACAAGAACACTCCTTTTATTGAAAAACCCCAAGATGGGGAAAAAAACCACTAAAAATTTTCCACTATGTATCATTTTGAGTACAAAGTCTTCCAATGGGATTACATAATTATAGAAGGCGATAATGGGAATCCCAAATCGGTAATAATATGTTATTAATAGTTGTTAGTATTGATGATGAAACAACGGCAAAACGATGACGGATCGGTCGGTGGTGATGGCGGAGATCGGCGATGATCATGGCGGTACGGCGGTGACATTGATGGTGATATTGACAATGATGGTAACTTCTGGCGGCTCGGCGATTAGCAGCGATGACGATGGTCGGCTGTTGATATGGATGATACCGCACAGTGGTTATTAATGACGATGATCGATAGTGGTGGCAGCGATAGTTGGTGGTGGCGTAGGCAGGAAGATGATGCAATGATAGCTGTGGCGCGTGATGATTCGGCGTGGTTGGCAGCAACGAGATCGGTGACGCGCGGCGGCCGCGGGTAACCGCCTTGAGTGGTAACGCGATTATGCTTGGAGGATTTTCAAACTATAGAGCTCTCTCTTCTCTTTAGCTTGGGCTCCTCTCATGTGAAGAATGATGGGCTATTTATAGATTAGAGAGATGACGTTTCTATAAATACATGCAAAATTCAAACCACTCTAACGGATGGCTCAAAATGATTCCCTTGATAATCTGATATATTTTAAGTATTTGAATGCTCAAATGAAGTCAGAATCAAGAGATCTTGGGCTTGTTAGATCCGGCTCGTCAAGATGCTCAATTTGATCATAAACACTCCATATTTAGGAACTGTTTAGGGATTTAACTGAAATCCCAAATTTTCAATGGTATTTTAAGTGCTTAATGTGGACAAGTTTTAGACTTAGAATCATGCTTTTAACATCAAGATTCATGCTTTATGAAATTTTTAGTGTCATATCGGTTGTTCTTATTTTTGGATGACATTATCTCTATCATCCAAAAATATATGTCAAATAATAACAAATTCTTCAATGAAATTTGTAGGTTCAACCATATAGTTTGAGAGAATAAATATTCATGAGTGCACAAGATTATGATCACGGAAGCGGGTGCACGGTGCGTGTCTGTTTCATTAAAGGCTCCAGTTCTAGGACGCTTCTTGAAGGCTAGTGTGAGGAAAAATGATCTTTTTTTAAAGAAGATCGAGCTTGATAAAAAAAAAAAATTTACCATTAGCCTCAACTTCTACTATATAATTTCTCATTAGAAGAATACTAGAGCATATGAGAGAAAGCTGTGTCTCCTTACTTGACCCTAGGGGTGGTTTTTATAGATCCACTATAGGGGCAAAAAGGGAATAAATTAAAAAAAAGATCTCCTCATTATGGTTGGCATTTGCAAGTCATTTAATTAAAAAAAACTCTCTCCTTATTATGATATTTAATTAAAAAAATCATCTCCTCATTATGACATTTAATTAAAAAAAATCCTCTTATCATTATGACATTTAATTAAAAAAAAACCTCTCTCCTCATCATGATCCAGAAATATATTTCAATAGGGCACAATAACATAAAAACTAATTTAGTTTAATATAAAACAAAATTAAAATATCTCATATAACAAAACAAAAAAATTAAACCTTACAATAACATAATTTTTTTAATATAAGATATCATTAATAACTTCTATTAAGTTTTCGTATTTTGAAATCGTTACAATCAATTCCTTTATTATCTTAAATATATCTTTTTAATATATAACAAGATAATCATTCATTAAAAATCTCAAATTCTATTGCTCAAAAGATTCTTTATTCATTGCAAAACTGCGGTTTGATTTCATTAACAAATTAAGATGTGGTTATTGATATACCTTAAGCCTCCTATTGAGGATTATTAGATTAGATAAATGCAGTTCAAATTTTAGAATGATGGGTTTGATCATTGATTAAGAGATCAAAAGATTTGTTGAAAATATGCCAAGTGGTCAAGAAAATTTTGAGAAGATTGGAATGTTGCTGAGAGGATTTCTTAAAGTTGAGAAAAGGCTCTTATGGCTTAGAGGGTTCAAAGTTCTCAAGAGGACTTCCCTACTAGGAGTCATGATAATTTATTGTTTGCGTCCATTTTGTCTTTCCATAAATAGCACAAATTTAAATTCTTGAATTCCTATAATAAGTTTCTAGCTTTTTGTAACGGATGTTTTTCTCCAATATAAAGATGTCATTGGTAGAAAGGGGAGATGATGAATTATAAAGGAAGACATGAGCTTCTTTTATAATTTTTCTAGTCTCTTTCTTGAATAAAATAATAGTGTTCTTGTCTCTAACATAAAAACCAGATTGCTGCTATTTTTTCAAGACCCCAAAAAAATGATTTGACTACTTTGCCATTGCCGAAGTATAATGAAGATTTAGTTTAACCTTCTTACATATAAAGAAAAATAGTGGATTAAGGAGTAAAATATAAAAAAAAAAATGCTAGGTATGCAAAATTATATCATGGTGTCACCTCTTTCTATATATTAATTTTAAACAATAGATTTTTATATTATATATTAATTTTAAACATGAAATAACATACGGTATTCAAGTCTGCCTCTTATTATCAACTTATATCTTGAAGACATAATTATATATTAGTATTGTTAGTTATTTATCATTTCAAAAATAAATATCTAAACATAACTTCCGATTCTAGAACTCTTTTGAGCAAAAAAAAAAAAAAATCTCATTCATAAATAAAGATTATTAATTTGACTAATGATCCCATTAACAATAATATTAAATTATTTTATGAAAATCTACTTATACATCATTAAACTATTATATATGTATATATTTAAATTCTAAATCTTGATATGTACTAGTGTATTTATATATATAATTTTATCTTTTAATCATATCAAAATAACAATAATATTAACTTATTTAAATGGAATTCATATTTTTTCTGTATAAATTTTGTTGTGATATATTATAAGATTATATATACAAATTTAAATATTAGACATAAATAAATAAATTAATAATCTACATATAAATTCTCTTAAATTATGAAAACAATATGAGCGGACAATAAAAATAAAAAAAAAAAAAGAAACTTATAAATGTCCTAAAATTAAATTTTAAAATTTTCTTTAAAAATCATTTAGATTATAGATATCTTATCATAATATAAAATCAAAAAAAAAAAAAAAAAATATCATAAAAATATTTTACACATAAAATTTATATTATAACATATAGTGCTATATGAATCTTGAAAAAGCAATATTATGATGCTTTTAATATCAAGATATATGTTTAAAATATGCATAAGGAAGTTCAGGGAAGAGGAGTTGGAAGAAGCTTGTGAGAATGGTCGAGAGAATGGCACAAATCTCGTCACGAGCTTAGATGAAAAGCCTTGGGGGGGCTGGAAGAAAGAAGAGGCGACTTCTGACTTGTCATGATAGTAGGAGTTGAAAGTAGCGGCATCGATTGTAGATGATGGGTTCGGGGTTGGGAGAAAGAGAGATAGGCTGGGAGAAAATCTAAATGTAATTTTTTATTTATTAATATGATAGCCCGGTGGGCTAGTGGTGATACGTGCCCCCACATTGCATCCACACCCTTGAGAATCATATGTATGAGTCTGCGATTAAAATAACTAAAAAAAAAAATAAGTAAAGTTAGAGATCAACCGATAATGTGATGAAACTTTTGAATTTTAGTTCAATTTTTGAATATCTTAAGACCTAAAATATACCCTAATGTTTTTTGACATAAAAATTTACAAGTATGAAAATATTTCATGACTTGAAAATTTTTACCTCATAAAAATTGCAATCAAGAGGAAACTTGCAAATTATTAAACATCAATGTAGAGATCCCCATTAGGTCATAAGTCCTCCTTGATCATAATTTCATATTTGGTGCACTGATTTATCAAAAAAAAGTGATTTTGAAGGTTTGGCTCAGTATGCTTATAAAATTATGGCAATTCATCCCCACTTATCTGGATTATCGAGATTTTATTTTAATCACATTTATAATAAACTTGCTTGTAGCTTCCCACTGTTGTTGTTCTGGTTGATTAACATTTTTTTTCATAACGGTTAAGCACGAATCATAAATATGATATAAGTAAACTTTAATCTTTTGACAAACAATAAATTTTAAATTTTACTAAACTTGATGAGGTAATGATTTGTTTTCTATAAAATAAGAAAAAAGTGGGGAAAAAATAGCCGCTCTAAATGCTCTGCTTCCTCAAATCTATTATCCCCACTATTTCTCCACCTGCTTCCTCGATTCAATGTAAATCCACTCCGACTACTTTTCTCCCTTCTCGGGTAAAACTCATATCCTCCAAGATTCGATTCAATGACCCTCAAACTCAGCTCCCTCAACCTCTTATGATGGTAGGGGAATAGCTAGGATCATCGTTCTTGCCCACTCCCTTATCTTATCTGAAAGTCGGGTTTCTTTAAGAGATTCTTAAAGATTTACTAACTACCTCCTCTTGAATGATTATAGCTTATTGAATTGTAGAGTAGGTGTAAAGTAGCTACCTGACGATGAATATGAATACCACTGCTAGGTAGGCTATTGAGATGGTGGAAATGGTCATTGTAGCGGCTGTGGTGGTCGATACAATGGCTGAGGTGGTGGAAGAGGAGGTGGCATAGGAGGCTGCTGAGCTTGTAGTCTCTCATACTGAACTCTGGCTGGTTGCATCTCTCTGTCCACTGACACAATTATCCCTAGCTTCATCTCAAACACCTTCTATGGCTTGGGCCTAAATGATTGGTCGAGAAAGGGAAACTGTTTGGCTTCCTCTTGTAGGCTAGCCGCCTTGTTGATTAATTTCTCGGATGATGGTAAGGCCTTAAGCATGAAGGTGGTGTTTACATTTCAAGCTCGGTGGGCCACGAGAATGTAATCAAAGGGACTCATTGAGTTTGTTCTCATAATGAAGTCACCTGGTCACCCTCACTTGAGCTCCAAACCTCTTGATGAAGGTGCTCCAACTTAACAAAATTCTTCTGAACCGTTGGGCAATTAGTCATCAAATCAACACGATGACTACTAACGAAAAGAAGAGGAGTGCGTTGGGTTTACAAGTTGCTCAAGAATGTGTTATCATGGGTTCCCAATATCAAAGATCTTGAAGGATGGTGGCAAATACTAAATAAAATAAAAACTAAAGAAAAATACCTATATCTAAAACAAACCTAAAAATAAAACCTAAAATAAATAAAAAAATAAAACATAAACCCTAAACTTAAAAAAATATAAACCTAAAATAAATAAAATAAAATAAACATAAATATAAACCTAAAATAAACTAAACTAAAATAAATAAAACCTAAACCTAAACCTAAAACCAAATAAACTAAACTAAACCCTAAACTAAATAAAATAAAATAAACTAAAAATAAACCTTAAAATAAACCTAAAATAAAAACTTAAAACCTAAACCTAAAAAAAAAAATCTAAACCTAAACCTAAAAATAAAAAATAAAAACTAAACCTAAAATATATAATAAAAATAAAATGGAAAAAAAAACAAACATTAACCTATCTCTGTGGAACTTATGCTCAATATTCCTCCCTCATCCAATCTTGTATCGACTCCCAATCCTTTGATCTTTGGAAGGTCCATCCATGCCCAGGATGCTTTCGGTGGGAATCCCGATACCTATTTCCAAACGAAAATTCTCATGCTTTATGCTAGAGTGGGGTGATGTAGCATTACATAAAATGTTTGATGAAATGACCGAGAAAAACTGACTTGGAACACAATGATCCTAGCCTATTCAAGGGAAAAGATCATGAGGAGGTTCTCAAACTCTTTTAGATCTTTGAGAGATGGAGCATCCCTAGTAAATTTACATTCCCTAGTGTGATTAAGGGATGCATTGCTGGATGAGAAAGAGGTGTTTCTCAAGTTGAGTTTGATAATTAAGGTCGGATTGAATAGCAATGAAGTTGTGGCTGGCTTTAGTTGATGATCTTTGGATTTGGATGGATGAATGATGCGTTCTTTGCTTTTGATGAGATTCATGGAGATAATGTGATCAGTTGGAATTCTATTCTTGGGGTTATGTGAAGCTTTCAATGTTGCGAAACTTGGTGTGCTTTTCATGAGATGCTAAGTGTTGGTGATGTGATCACTTCACATTTCGACTATTATAAGGCGTGGCTCCTTGAGATCTTTGAGTAAAGGGAAGCTAGTGCATTCAAAACTAATTGTTTGGTATGAATCGATGTGTTTTGTAGAGAATTCTCTTATCGATATGTATGCCTGTGGTGATGAATATAGTAGGGATGGTGTTTGAACTAATGAGGAAAAGAATCAAGTCACGAACTCTATAATAGCTAGCTATGCTCCTTGGGTTCCATGAAGAGGCTCTTCATCAATTCTCAAGAATGCAGGATTCTGGTCATCGATGCGATAGGTTTAATTTAGCCAGTGGTCTCATGGCATGTGCTGCATTGGCTGATTTGGATACGGTAGGCTTTCATGGTTTCTAAGGAGATCCCTCGATATTGATGTAATACTTGGTACATTTGTGATATGTATGCAAAGTGTGGTTGCCCAGAAAGCTCACCATGCCTTTGATAAATTGGATGAGAGGAGTGAAGTCTCATGGAATGCTCTAAGTTCAGGATATGTAGAAGAAGATAATGTAGAAGCAGTAGTTCATCTCTATCATAAGATGAGATTAGCATTCTGCGACCAATTCACACTTGATTAACTCTAGCTACTAATCAAGGGAGTCTAGATCTAGGAAAGTAGATTCATGCTTACATGATTAGAGTTGAGACTAAACTAAATGTAGTAATTGGTGAGTTGGTTGACATGTATGCTGGGCAATAGAAGATTAAAGTATTTTCTACAATTATGCGAGAAAGGAATAATTACTCACGGAATTCTTTGATGGATGGACACGAGCAAAATGGTAATTATTCATATGTGCTATGTTTATTCTATCAAATGCAACTTTATGGGATAAAGCCAGATTGTTTTTCTTTAAACAATCAATCTCTTCATTAGTCTTTGAGATATAGAAGCAAATTCATAGCTTTATGATTAGAAACATCGGGAAGATCATAAAATTCTTTGCATGCTTGTTGATTTGTATGCAAAATGTGATACCATGAACTATGCCTACAAAGTTTATGAGAAGGCTAGAGAAAAGATGTTTATCTCAATAATGTGATGATATCATTGTTGGCATCGGAAAAATCGATGAAGCAAGAGGCTTTGATCGGATGGCGGGCAAACATTAGTTTCATGGAATATGATGCTAATGGGATACTCAAAATGTGATTTCAAGAACGAGGCCTTCAGACTGTTCTTTAGAATGACCAAAGAAGGGGTGATTTATGAACCACTAACTCTTGTTCCTTTGTTTAACCTCTGTGAAAGCATGCCAACCCTTGAACTTGGGAAGATGCTTCATACCATTGTGATCAAGAGAGGGTTCTCTTATAGCTCAGTAATTTTAGGCGTGCAATGGTTGACATGTACTCAAAATGTGGGTTACTAGAAGATGCTAGAATGTACTTTGATCACATGAATGAGAAATATTGGTATGGAATTCAATGATAAGTGAATATGGAAAGCATGGACAAAGCGGTGAGGTCTTTGAGCTATTCAACCAAATGCGAAGAAAATGTAAAACCAAGCGGTGTAACCTTCCTCTCTCTTTGACATCGATATGGGCAAGTTGAAAAAGGAATAAAGCTCATCGACATGTTAGAGGAACATGAAGTTGAGGTTCGAGCACTACACTTGTGTGGTGGATCTTTTAGAGGGCGGATTCCTAGAAGAAGCTAATCAAGTAATCAATAAAATGCCAATAGAGCCTGAGGTGTCAACCTTGGGAGCCTTGCTTGGGGCTTGTCGGTTGCATAAAGAGGTTGATTTAGGTACTGGAGAGAAGCTCTTTCAATTAGATTGAGAAAATTCGGCCACTATTTTGATGGCAAACATCTATTCATCGTTAGCAATGTGGAAGGAGGGATCATATAAGAGAGCGATGAAATCAAGAGGTGTGAAGAAGGAACACGGGTAAGTTGGATCGGATAGATAATGAGTCACACACCTTCCATCTTTGGGATCAAAATCATCGCTTCAAGAAATCTCTGACTTTGAAGGACTTAACAAGGAAGATGAAGAGAATGGGCTACGTTCCTGATAATAACTTTGTGCTTTGAAATGTGAATGACTCTGAGGAATACTTGCTTCAGCATAGCGAGAGGTTAGCAGTTGGCCTAGGTCTCATTAAAGCGCATAAGAGATCAGTAATTAGTGTATTTAAAACTTATGCATATGTGGTGATTGTCATATTGCTATTAAACTCATATGGGATTCTTGGGAGAACCATATTAGTGAGGGACAATAACGGTATCACCATTTCAAAGATGTTCTTGTGGGGATTATTGGTGATAGAAGCAGCTCGACTAGATTTCATGGATAAGTTTTCTTCTGTGAGCAGTACCAAATTTAATGTTAAATATGGAACTCTACCAACTTGGAATCCTAAGAAGGTATTATCTTACTATTTCATAAATTTAACTCATATAGATATCTTTTATTTAATTTAAAATTTTGGATCACAAAGATTAATTAGATTTTCATAATTTATTAGATTGGGATTCTCACTTTGTGCATAATGAAACATTCTTCATTTATCCCAACCTTTAATCAACTTTTGGAGAATTTGTTATAAACTATAGGATCCAGATTCTACTTTTTTTTGTTTAGATCCACGTTATTTAATGCCCACCCCAATTGTTTGATCTTATCTATTCTGCTTTCACTTAATTGCCAACTAATGCTTCCTTGATTTTATGCGTAGATGTCCTTTAAATTATGTTACGTTGCCCATATAATAATACTATGTGTATATATGTATTGTTTAGAAATAGGTTGCATCTTATATAGACTATATCCAACAGTTATGCTATCTTTATCTAACCAGATGCCTACTAAAAATAACTATTACAATATGTTATCACTTCAATTTTCAACCCTTTTGATTCTAGTTAATTCTTTTTCAAAAGCGGCTCTCAGTATCTGTTTGTTGCTCTACATCTTCATTTTTTTTCACACTGTGTAACTTTTGTTTGTTGATATACGAAGATCATTTTTCTTACGTGTGTTTCACCTAACCATACTTTTGACCGATTTCTGATTTCCGGTCTTTTTTCTCTTTGAGAGAGAAAGTAAAGGGTTTGATTCTCATTTTTCCATGATGAAATATGTGAATTTTGGAGATTAGATGCGAGGCGTGGCAAAATTCATCATATATAGGATGAGCCTTAATGGACAATTGTGAGCATACACTATATCTTTGAAGTTGCAAGATACTTTTTTGTCTTCTATTGCTTGGCTTGAGCCATCACATTGAGCTCCCAATAAAGATCTCGATCACATTGACTGACCATTAGAACACTTGCGGATGTTGATCTATTCATCAATCTTAATGAGGTCCATCGTCGTTCTCATTACCCTTAGTTAGATCGATTATTTCTAGCATTAGTCTTAGAGCCACAGAACAAGTCCGCCATTCGATTCAAATAGTCATGAACATGGTTCTTAGAGCTCGATCATGTTCCAATTGTTAAATTCAAGATCTATTTTAGATCGCACAGCTTTGATTTATGTGGTCTCACTTGCCATATTAGAAAATTATAAGCATAACGATTGAAGATTTCTACCATTAGATTAATTTTATCAGAGCTTTTCGATAGCATTCCATGTACTCTTCTTTGTGAGTGAGAGTTTATTTGAATTGATGTCTATTAAGAGTTAACTAATATAGACTCATAAAAATATTGAATCTTGCAAAAAAATGCTTATCAACTTAAACTAATAAGCCATTCAAATTACAAATCATAAATATTCATCAATTTTGCTGGCATTTGAAATTGTCTTCCAAATTTGACATGAAATACAATGGTAATAAGAATCATAGGAGAAATAAGTAAAATATTACTTGAGGTCATGTATCCTCTTGGCTCAATGTGTTAGATAGAAGCATGGCTATAGTCATGGGACCAACTCAATGCAGGGGTAATATGAAGCCACCCTAGAGGCCTCCTCAAAACAAACATCGCCAACTAGCGGTATCCTCGAGCACTCTCATCCGAAATATTAAGACAAACTTAAGGGCGATAAAAATAAATATTTCAAATCAATAAAAATGACTTACACCATAAGGAGTCCAAGAGAAAAGAGCATCGTAACTTTTCCATGAGACTATACACTTGATAATAACATGATATGAAGGTGTTCAATCTCTTAGTCAATCTCGGAAAGTGTTCAACCCGTAGAAAATATAGTTTGGATATGGATTATATGACTAAATATGTATTTTGAAAACCTCTACATTCATAAGATTATAGGAGAAGCATTGATCATGGTCCTCTAATTAATATACAGAGGAGATTAGTAGCAATTCATGAAAATACTGAGAAAAAAAATGGTTCTGACTATTTTATTTATTAAAGAGTAATCAAGCACCTCATTAACAGCAAGGTTTCATCTCTAATGACACTTTCTCAAAATAATGAACTAAAATCATTTATCCAAACAAAATTAGAAAAGGTCGGTAACTTCAATTATATATCAATAAAAGCTTTCCGATACAAGAAAGCATATAACAATACTAGTTATTCATAAATAAAAATATAGAAGTCTAATGGTCCCTAACATTGAATCTTGAATGACCATGGAACACAGATCTTCTCCTATCAAACAATTAGCCATTCAATACATCCTTCTTACCCCCACCCCACCGCCAATTTTCATCACAGCGAAGTTGTTGGTCTATGACACTTGAGAGCATCCTTTTCATTAAAACATTGACTACGCAAGAATTCTCTTAATCTTGGGATGAAATTAATGGAACATAATGTTGATTCAAATGATGCCAATCATTACTTGTTCCATTGCGATGTTCAATTAATCTCTTCAAGGTTTGATCAAATGCTTCTTTACTAGATTATCATTTTTTTCATCATGCATTAAGATAGGATTTGCTCAAATACGATGCAAGTACTAGAAAGAGGAGTTATATCTAATAGTTAGATAGCTCTATGCAGGCTTAAGTGCTAGAATAAAGTTCAATGAAGCCATCATCAATGCTCAAAATAAGTCCATCAAAAATACAAAAAAGTACAAACAAATAGAATGGATTTAAACATCAAAAGTCTGAAAATTATGAGAACAATAAGATGGAACCACTACTACAAAACTAAATTAATCACGTCAATCAGATATATATGAGCAACAAAGTTTGCAGAATTATATGTGGCTAGCAGAATTATTCCCAATTTAACCTAGAAGGTCACTTCAACTTACATCAACAGCATTGATTCCAACATCTATAACAACAGCACCGGGTTTTAGCCAGCTACCCCTCACCATATTTGGAACTCCGTGAAATGAGTATATGTCTTGTGATTTCTTAGGTTTTAGTTTTGAATGTCGATGCTTATTGTTGCATTTGCTCTCTCAAAACAAAACTAGGATTAGTAAGATCATTGAAAGTAAAGAGTTATGCAAACTCAAATAGAGTAATGTAACTTTATCGATGCGGTATGTCTGGGACTATAGCTTTTACTTTTACTACTCTATTGGCTATATAATTAGACTGTAGAAGGTTTACGATAATGAAACCTTAATGATGTTACACTATGGGGATACCCAACAACAACGACAATAAGCCTTTATCCCACTATATGGGTACATTAATCATTTTTCTCCAATGTGTCCTATTAAATGTCATATTCTCATCTAATCCAAATAAAACGGTCATCTATACTTCCTAACCAAGACTTTTTAAGTCTACCTCTATCTTTCTTAACTTAGCTGAATCAAATTTATCTACTCTCCTAATTGGGTCATTGGACGCATTTTATGTAATCAAACCTTCTAAAGGCGACTCATCTAATCTTATCGCCACTAGCATGGATACCGTGATTCCTATTTCTAGTCTACATTGGCGATTCTTGTAATCAAACCAATGGCACAACTTCATGCCCAGTAGAGTCGATTTAACGCAATTTCATGCACCTTATTATTTTTGATTTGTGAGACAAATCTTGTGAAAAATATTTCCATTCACAAGAGAGATTAAGTTATGTGGGCATTTAAATTCTAAATTTTGGATAAGATTTAAGTGTGAACTTGAAGTTTTTTAAGAATCGGATTGATAAATATTCCATCAATTATATACTTAGTGATAAGGATTTCAGATGATTTGAGACAATTTAGTAAGTTTGAATCAACAAATTTATATTTTCAATTTACAATTATCGTATATAAGTTGGATGCATGATTCCTTTTAGTAGTACAAATTGTGACTAATTTTGTAGAAAGTCATATATTTGCATTGACATGAAGCAAGAAATTCTTACTTTGGTGAATCATACATTTGACCTACTTTTGTCAACATATCTTGTTATTGGCTTGCAAATATTTCTTGAGTTGTTGAAATTTGATACAACCAGATTCCAATTGTAGTTGATATATTGCAATACATGTTGAGTTGTTGTTCAAATTTTTATTGATTTCTTCAAATTTATTCGATCATTACATTATCATTTAGATTCTAATTATCAAATTATTTATTCATAACTAAATAAATCAACTTTTGAACATTTAGTTATATTTGACCAGAATCCTAATTTCCTTTTACAATATGCATACATTGTATCACTCTAGTTACATTTCAAAATCATAACCATAAATCTTCATGCATCAAATTGGCATTTAGAGTCTATGATTGCAACATCATGTAGACTAAATATAGGATATATTAAATGAATTAATAAAATAATAATAAATAAAGCAACTTAAATAGAATCGAGTAAGCAATGGTTTTAAACAAACACAACATAACATGAGCTTCAAAATTATATTATTATATTCAATGAGTAGTATGATTTTCAAAATTCTAAATTGGATTGATAATGTTTAAAAAATGCAATCTCTTTAATTCCCAAAGGACATAATGTGTCAAATGAAAACTAGTGAAAAATATTCAATTATTTTAGCGACGTATTACTACTAAACCGGCATGGACAGATACGAAACAAACTTAAAAGAGTAGAACTCGTCATTTGTTGTATATAGGGATCAATTCCATGATCAATTCAAGTATTTTAATAAGATTAATATGACATGTTTGAGTATTATACAAGCTTTATAAGTATTATTTGAGTATTCACTAAAGGTGTTAAGCATGAAATTAGGAATGAACAAAGCTACATTGTTCAAAAAATATAGAATGAGGCCTTATGCATGGTTTTATATTAAAAAAAATGGTATAGCCACTCACCTTTTTATTGTTGAACATATGTTTAATCCTAAGAAAAACTTAGTATATACATTATAAAACCTTAAAATACATAACAAATTATATATATATATATATATTGGCCCTAAATTATAGTATAATATTTATAGTGTTGGTGAGATTGAATCCAAGAACTTAGTGATAACTTTTAATGCATTTACAACCAGACTAATTACCACCCATGAAAAAATAATCATATATTATTGGATTTGATCTTAAATTATAATTCATGAATATTCATTATAAGATATTTTCAAGGTGAAAAATGATATTTAGTCATAAAATATATCTATATCGATGATTTTGAATCTAAATTTGTAGATATTGGACCAATTTCATAAAACTAAAAGTACTTGAGCATGAGATCATATCCAAATAGAGATTGAACACTAGAAGTAAAAGTATAGCAATCAAGTCCTTGTTAATTAATCAAATGAGCAATCTAATAAGGCAATTTATGATGAATTATTTATTAATATTATTCCTATAATGGATGATCAAATTGATGTCAATTTTATTTTTTAGTTCATGTTTTCTTGATCCTCAAATTCATAGAATAAATCTCATGTCAAGAGCTAAGTGGCATTAATATTTCAAAGAGTTTGTTAATAACAAATGACTTCAAAGAAGATTCAAATGTAAAAACTCCATCCATCTAATCAATTCTAAAGGTGCATAAATCATCACGTTAATGTTCAGCTCTATTTAGTTTTCTTCAAGAGGCCATCTTCATACGCATATATTTTTTTAGTTGTTTGCTTTTAATTTCCTTATGAAATCATTTTTTGTGATTTTTTTTGTAGATCATTATCAGCATCCCTTAGGATGTATATTACTATTTTAATATTTTGTCATTTGAAAAACCATTTACATATTTCCAATGATTTTCATGAATTGCATAAGGATATTCACGAACATAAACTATTAATTATGTCAATTATAAACTTCAAGCTAATGTGAATATGGGTGTGGAGTTTAAGTTTAGTGATAAAGTTATGATGTGTATAAATTCAGAAAGGTTTTCATTAAGAACATTCAAAAAATACAAAAAAGACAGGATCATTCAAAAAATACAAAAAAGACAGGATCATTCAAAAAATTGTAGCACATTAGAACTACCGTCTACAAATTAAAAAATTCAGAAAATTATGGTAGTAATATAGCTTTAAATATGCTTGATTTGACCTTATTTTATGAATCCGGTATAATTTTCTTGCATTATTCTATCTATTCACCTCCTTGTGAACATCCAATCCTTATCATATATATGTTCTTGAGCCTATTCTAAATGATAAAATTGCATTTGCAATAGTATATTCTAGAGATATCTTGTTCACTACGATGCATGTTTGTTTGTAATAACTTATAGAATATTTTGTAAAAGCAAAAAATTCATGATGTCATTTGCATGATAAATATCAAATGCTAACTTCATTTAAACCAATTTTTTTCAAGACACCTAGATTGATGTGTGAAATTGTAGCCCTATTTTTTGGTTGTTGTTTCTTCTACAAGATAATTGTTTTGAGACAATAGTTATTATTTTTTGTTGGGTATTGCTACATTATAGAGTGTGGTGCCAAACATGTAAGCTTAAGTAAACTCACAATGTGTCGTGTTTGGCTCATTCAAATTTTGTTTGTTCAAATTTGTTAATAAATATCATGTTCATGTTTAGCTTATTTGAATTTGAGCTAAATAGGAACAATTTTTGAACATATAAAAAAGAAGCTAAACACAGCAGAATCATTTTGATCTTGCAACATTTCTAATGGCAACTTTTCTAAAATGGACTTGATTTGACTCCTATTTCATAAGACCAAAGATGGATTTATGTTTTAATCAAGATAATCACAAAATAATTGTTTATGTGGCTACTTGAATGCAATTTAAATATTTAAGCATGAACTTTTATCTAGATTAGATTTGGTTGATCTTGTACCAACCATATATTAACCGAGAATAAAAATTTTATTTTTATTAAGTGATGAGGGCATATAATTTAACAACTTAGATTGAATAAAATTTATTCTTCCCATTTTTAATTTGGTGAAAGTTGAATGTGCAATTCTCAAGTGTGACTACCTATTTACAAAGATATCATTTAATATATTAAGGCCTAGATTTCTTTTATGGCCTATCATTTTCTTGACCTAGTTTCTTCAACTTATCTTGTTATTGCTTGTAAATATTTGGTTCTATTTTAACTTGATCAGTTAAGATTCTAATTTTGATGAATAAATTATAATTACTATTGATTTTGCATAGTTCAAATTCCTCAAATTTATTCAATCATCAATATTTTTTGGGTTTTAGTTCTCATAGTTATTAAAATGAAGATAAGCCATTTTTTGGTATTTAGTGGCCTTTAATTTGTTAATTTTAAGTGCTCTTTGTGATTGCATAAATTGCATCCTTTTAGTTACATTAAGAAACACTAACCCAAAATCATTTTACATTATTACCTATAATCCCTCAATATTTTCAAATCATCATTGAGGATGAAAGATGCAAAGCGGCATGATAATGATATCAGAGCTTAAACAAATTTTTAAAAAATACTAAATCTCATAGGGGGAAAAACAGAAAACAAGATACCTGTAATAATAATGCAGCAGGCATTCCAACAATATTGCTTCTTCCTATAACAACGCTCTCTTCCCTTGATTTCAACATTATACCTGCAATAGCTCCATGCAACCTTTAGTACATGGGGCAAATAAAGGGTCCCTTGCATGGCAAGCGACCAATATTCAGTGATGGAAACCATCAACATCTTTCTCAATGGTAACGACATTCAAAACTTTTCTTCATTTATGTGCCAATAATAGATGCGAATCAATAGTACACCATTATGTAGGCCAAGTAGATATGGAGGATGCTAGTTGAAATGAATGACATACGAGGTAATGGCCTACAAGAATGCCATGGACTAAAGGATTGTTGTTGAACTTCGAGATATGCTTGATAACTTCTTCCTCGAATTTTCGCAAACTAACTTCAAAAGATGCAATGCCCACCTCTTCACAAGCTTTCTTCTTGTTGCGGACATAGGTTTGAGAATCCTTTCTCAAAGCCTACTAGAATCCCAACCAGAACAATTCTTGAATCCTTAATCACTTCACTAGCAATTTCATCTCGATCTTCTTTGCAACTAGTTTTCCATCAATAATTGTTGATGATGACTCGGTTGTCATTCTACAGATGAATATTTAAACAAAATTACAAGGAAAGATAACTCCAAATACATTTGAGCAAATTATCAGTTTAATTATCTTATAAGAACTCATGAAATACTAAAAAATTTACGAAGAGGGGAAAAATCAATGATATCGGGAAAGCGAAGCACCAACTTTATTGAATTTAATACAAAAATACATATCTTATTTCCCTCAAAATATCAATCTGCAGAACCAGCGCAAATTCATATCTTATTTGCCCCATAAAGATCTCGAAAGATGATAACAAGCTCGTAAGGCATGAGATTTGCTCGAAAGATGATGAAGATTAAGAGGATTTTGCTCAAAATATTAAAAGCAGTTCTCGAAGAAACTTTACAATCTCGACACAAGGCGATAAAGAGAAGGTTGGATGATGTATACTCTTTTACCATAATTCCATAGAGTGAAGTGACAATGAAGTGAAAGTGGGCTGATTTGAAATGGTTAGGATAACTCCATGATAAGGTGGAGATTGCGGGATAAAATCATGAAAAATTCATCTAATTGCATCAATCCTTACTATCTCGTTGAAGCCTCATGCTTGGAAATGCCAACATGGTGTGTATTATTTTGCCATAGCATTCTAACAATAGAACCATGCAGTTTGGACTAAACCATCAAGGAATATTTGAATGAAATAAGTTGTTTAGGTGGACCATTGTAGAATTTGTCACCTATCGTCCTACTAATAGGAAAGCCGATTTCTCCATAAAGCTAAGTAATGAAAATTCTGCGCATTTTGCTAGGAGTGTAAACGAGCCTTGGAGCAAACCTGTTAGTGTTGAAATGAAATAACTCAAAATTTCCTTGTTGTTTTGAATTATTGAAGCCAGTGTTTGAAATGGCTCAAAATGCAATAATTCAAAAATCTATAAGAGGAAAGATTTGAACTGCCAATATTTTGCATATAAAACAAAAGCTTTAACCACTAAGCCATACTTGTAAGCTGATAATATATGTGTTTATATATATATAATATAATTTTTTATTTTTCATCGACGATTGAATGAAGGATTGTTCATGTTTGGCGTTTATAAATCGAGCATGAAATATTTATTCAGATTCGGGCAGTTTAGCAGCGAATACAATTTTAACAATGAGCTTTTTTGACAGCTCTACATTTTGCATCATGTTTGTGATATGACAACCCCATGATAAATTCATATGTTTCCAGCAATAAATGGAAACATTTTTTAAAAAAGAACATGATTGGCAACATGCAAAAACCAAACTACATTCTTTATTACAAACTAAAATCGCAAGTTCTTCCACACGGTAGCCATCCGAACTCTCGTTGGTTGTCCTAACAACAAATATCACTTCAAGCTATTAATGAAGCTTTTCAATAACACTTACATGCCACAAAAGCACAAATAGAAGGAAAGTTTGCTTTAAGATATGTTAAATTAAAATGTTCAATTAATTCTATTACTCGGTAGCACCTTTTGCGCGGTAAAAGAATGCTTGGGAGGGACAAAGAAGGTTCTTCCTTGATGGATCTCCAAACCTCAAATTAGAGTTACACACTTCCTAAGAATAGCAAATAATCTACCCAATCAAAGTCAAATGCAAGAGTACAAGCAATTAATAAGATTTACAATGATGCAAATTTGAAATTCTATACTCATTGGATTAGCAAATCATATATATTGATATTTATTTTGTTATCTAAAATGTCATAGTTTTAAATTTTCTCATAGCATTCTTTATTATAAGTGTAACTTCGGTTGCGATTGATGCTAAGTATGGGTATTGTTCTCAAATATGTTTTGTTTTAGTTTGGTTCACTATGTTGATTTTGGTTGTCAATGCATTGGTGGTTGGTTTTATCACGAAATAAAAATTTGTGGATGCTTGTTTCCTCTAAAGTCAATAATTGAAAATACTATTTTCTCCTGTGGCTCGAAAGACTTAGTAACTTGTGTGCAATTAATTTCATGCATCACTTTTGAAGTTTCTATAAAAGAACATTGGGTAGCATGAATGTTTGAAGGCATACTAACATAAAGCCACAGGGATTTCTCCCAACTAACTAATGAGGTCAACAAATGCTTATTTTAATTTTTGGCGAATATGTCACAAGAAAGATGGTTAATTATATCCCAAGCTCAATATTGAAAAACTATCTATTAACAATATCACGCTCTAAATTGGAATGATTACGTCATCCGAGTTAACTTGGTGGGCCCAACTTATGAATGAAAGAAAATCAAAGGTCACATTGTTTAAGGATTCTATTAGTAGGTAATATTTGTCTTATCAAATATCCCAAAGTAAATGTGACAATATGTTGAAGGGTGCTTCCTTTAAAAAAAGGCCCAAGTTCATCTTAGATAAAAGGATCCAAGGGGAATAATAAAATCATCATGGTTGAGGTTCAAGGATATAACCATCAAAAGTAGAAGCGCATTGTTGGACTCAATTGATTGAAGTTAACTTCGGAAGTACAACTCATGGTTGATCTGATTAGGTGTCGATGTATGACAACCTTATATTCAGAAGAATTTGAGTTGCCCACACAATTGTCCAATAAGATGTTAGGCTTGCCCAAGGAGAATAATCATGAGAGGCTAAGGGTTGTATGCACTTTAGCAAACTTTTTTCTTGTAAGAAATAAATCCATGGATTGACTCAATATGGCTTACATTTTGCTTAAGCATAAGGCAACATGATATCCTCTTTGATGAAGGATTCACATAGGAAGATGAATTTCAATATTAGAGATATTGGGCTTCACTAGATATATGGTGGCTCAAAAAAAGGGACTTATAATGTTACATCGAATAAGGATGCGGTAAAGCGATGGGGATACTTATGAGGCTATGAACTAGCCTAAGGATAGTGGAGTTTGTGCCCCATTGAAAGATAATAGCTAGGAAGGTATGGGTAGATATCTAAACAGAATCAACTTAGCGGCACGTCAGCCTATAAACTCTTGATGTGAGGCCCAAATATGGTACTATCTTAGTTTATAAGTGAGGTGGTCTAAATTTGAATATTCATCATAAGTGGCTTTAATAAGGCTTCATGCAAATGTGAAGCCGACATCTTGGAAAACATCATTTTATCAAAATAAGCGGATAATTGGGTAATACTACTCTACTATTTGAGAACAGTATACCATTTTTGAAATTGAAAGATCATACAAGTAAATTACAACCTCTTTATTAAAAGAAAACCTAACTATGGGTTTTATGACCTCATCTTAAAAATGAGGTGCTGACAAGTACATTGATTAATCGAATCGATTATTAATTGATGTTGATTGACGGTAAAAACATGTCTATTTATGGTAAATAGGCCACATAGCCCAAGTGTGAGGCAACCTGGATAGGTCTCTAACCCAATATTAAAGAGATAAGAAGTCTAAAATAGTCCCCTAGCTACTTGCTTGTGGTCAATGTAGTTCCAAAATATTATATTTCTCAAATTTAGTTATATTAAATTAATCCCAAATATTAAGATATAAAATCATTCCAAATTTAGTCCTTACAAATTTAAGACCAATTCAATACACGAGAGACCTTTTAGGATCAACTTTGTAATAATCGATAAACTAAATTAAAAAAAATGATACTTCAAGAATAAATTAGTCACATAGAAATGATTGAGAGTCTATTTTGGACTTTTCCCTTAAAAACACACAAATGGGACTTATGACCACGAATCAAGGATGTGCCCAAAGAAGAGTCTTTTGGCATCACCCTATAAGAAAGGTAGCCCACATTTGAATATTAATTGTGAGCGAACTTTAAGACCTTCTCAAGCAAATATCTTTACAAGCCTTATGCCACCAAATCTCAAAGAATATTTTATAAATCGTCACATTTGACCACTATGCCATCAATAGCTCCTCTTGCTTTGTGGAGAAAACATGATATCGAAGCTTGAAGCAAGATTGTGGCAAGGTGAAATAGATGAATGTCAAATAAGTAGATGTCACTCAAATAAGTAAGGTGCAGGAAGGAAAGTACAAGTTGTGATGGATCGTCAATATCTAAAAGGGGCTCATGTGTGAGGGAAGGAGGTGGAGAAACATGGTGCAGATAAGTAGAAGTGGCTACCATGAGTGGCGATGCACTCCTCGAATGAGATAGGTGTTGGTATCATGCATGGAGAGTTGTCAATGAGGATACCATACGATGAGTGGTGTAAAATGCATATGGGACTTGGGTTATAATGTGATGTAATTGGAGATAAGGAGACGGATATCCCTTCGGAGAAGATGCAACTACAACTATCACTAGGGATAAGCCAAAAGGAGGCATAAAAAGGGCTCTTCAAAAAATTATACATCACACCAAAAGCATAGCCAAAACTTATATCATCGTCTTTATGATTGCTACATCATGACAAAAATCAGATAATTTAAACTTCAGTAAATGCAATCTATTTGATTCCTTAACAAATTGATGGCCAAATTGTAAGGGTTCATGCTTCTTGTAGTATTCTTTGATGTGAATTGTTTGATCATCCCCTTCACTATCGGATTCCTAAATTCACTTTTTTTCTTTTATCTTTTTTTAATTGGTTTTCAAGTGTTATTGAAATATGGTCATATTAGCTACATCTTTTTTTTGTGGTATATATCCTAATAGTTGTGTGACTATCATTATATCTCATTTTTTTATCAAATTTTGATTTGACAGTCTTCATTTTATTGTTTGGAGGTGGTTTTATGTATTTATTGATGCATCAAAAAGACTAAACTTTGCCCAAAGCGAGAGTTAGTTTTAAATTTTAATCTTTGGCATTCTTTTGGTATCCTAGATTTCTCATCCATGTTTGC